>JBAMJV010012282.1:0-51766 GCA_037951105.1 Echinarachnius parma | reverse complement strand
AAAGTTGGTATCAGAATATCTACGTCAATGCAACAATTTAGCATTTGTAATGTTGTTATCGTTTCAATAATTACAGGGTCAAATTTGTATTTGTTCTTCTTCTACTTCTTCTACTTCCAGTCAAGTACAGGCCACTCTCTGGGGTACTACGTTGTACTCATGTTAGAAAGTCAATGTTTTATATTTCCAACCTGAAATTTAAGAAGCACCACTTGTAATTGTTATTTCCATTTCATAAGTACTCATGAAACGTACAACAATGTATAATCACAGATCACAACTGAAATTATAAAGTACAAAAGATACGATGTGTGCTAAAATGTGTGGAACTTCATGTTCTTTATGTGTAGAATATTTGTAAAAAAAAGAAAATACAGACATTAATGGGAAAAATATTAATAAGTTTGTACACACAAGTCTTCCAGTTATTAATTTTTCTGAAGATGTAACAGTAAATATTTGCTAGTGTCCCAATTTGGATATTATCAATCTTGGAAGTTGACAATGTCTTGCTATATAATATGCACTGTATTGATTGATATGTAGGAAAAATATTATGGTGGTGTCACACCAATAATTATGGAGCCGATTTACATTTTAAAATGTATATTTGTATACTGTATAGACATGTGTACTATACAAGGTCTAATATAAAGATGATCAAAGAACCTTTATTATATTTGCTGTATGAGATAACCTTTTGTTTTCAGTAAATAAACAGATGCATTTTACTATGATACAATCTATGGTCTCTATTTCCTGCTAATTTCATATACTTGTTTTGGTTTTTAATTTACACTGTGCATGTCTAGTTAAGCTGACTAAGGTGATTTATTATATCTATAAGACCCTTTTCATAAGATACTGTACATGTCCGGGGGGGGGGGGGGGGGGGGCACTCATGTATAATGTAAGACGGGTATATGTGCCGCTTACAAGACCCCCGTTTTCACACCCGATTGCCGCGTCTCAAGATACCGGAATGACTTGGCTAGGTCCATTATCTTCTTCTAGTCAGCTCCTTGGACCACCATTTGAGGGTTTCCGTAGGTCTTTGGTACCTCTAAGTCCATGTATTTTGTAGTTTTAGTCTGCTCCTTAGACCCCTTAACTCCCGTTTCAGGGTTTTTGTAGCTCCAAAGACCCTATATTTTGTGCTTGTAGTCAGGTCTTAACCCGCTGCTTACAGTGAACGGGTCAAGACCCCCAATTCAAAGTTCCGCGAGGCACACCCCAGTCAAAAAATAATTATAGTGCCCCCCGGGATACATGTATGTACCCATCTGTTTTTTACTTCGTTTGTAATTGTGTATACCTTTTGAGCATGATGGTGGAGTTATAACTATTAGTTTGTACTGTAATGGTGCAGGTTATGGTTACCAAAAACTCGACTATCCAGTCACAAGGCAAACAGTTACATGAACATGCATCAGGGGGAGGGGTCACTCTCGTACACAAGTGCTACCCTCTGAAATGGACCCTAAATGGCATATTGCAACTTTTAAATTTGACACCCCTAAATGGCGTAATGCTTTGAAAACCTACCCTTAATGGCACATCGAAAACCTGTGCACCTGAAAAGGTACCCTGTTTGTGATTTTTTTCATGTGAAGGGACCCTTAAAGGGACTATTATAGGGTGACTAAATTAAAAATCAAAAACGCTTTGGTTGATCTATAATGAATACATCACATATCTGTTGACTATTTGATGTACATTTTTGTCATATTTTTAATATTATTTTTTCTATTTAATTTTTTCTACCTGCTCAGCTTCACCCCTGAAAAAAACCTGCCAGAAGCTATTGTCTTGACTTCTCTGACATCACAATACCATTCCATCAGTAAGCTAGATGAACAATATACATTGGTATGTCCACTGACCACCAATTTTAAGCTGTTTACAATAGTATTGTAAGTCTTATACAATGCCCACTCACCATGAAAAGAAGGTTTCAATGAAAACATCCAATGCTAAATGCAATACGGTACTCAGTGGGTGAGAACATATCTTTTGTAAATGTTTATCTAGCTGATCGGTGGTTGAATGATGTCAGAGAAGTCAATTGTGAAGGTTTTTTTTAGGGGTGGATCTTAGCAGATAGAATAAAAATAATAGAAAAAATAATATAAAAAATATGACAAAAATGTACATGAAATAGTCAACAGATATGTGATGTATTCATTATCATAGATCAACCAAAGCATTTTTATTTTTTTAATTTAGTCACCCTTTAACATTGTCCAAATCCTCAAAATTGAATTGTAATTCTAGCAGTTCCCTCATACCTTGTATAAATTTTGTATTAAGGATGGAGTACTGGTAATATGTGCTAAAATAGCACATTCTTTATAAATGACTCTGGAGGAAGTACAAAGACTATTGAAGCCATTTTTTGGGTGTTTTTTGTGTTTTTAATATATATACTTTCATTTCGTCCAAATTTTATCCGCCAAACGCTTTTCATTTTTGAATAAATTTGCATAAATTAGTGAAAATAAAAAAATAAAGAAAAACAAAGAAAATTATTCAAAACAATATCTCCTCTCATGTTTATTACTGGATTGAAGCCAAATTTGGCTGGTATATTATCCAACTATATCTCCATGATATGATGAGAGGAATTTTGAAAATATGCATAATATTTGAATAATTAACTAATTATGCGAATTACCAGATTTTCATTTAAAAAACTTGAATTTTTTGAAATATTTGAAATGTGATAGGGCTATCAAAAAAAGCCATCATCATATTGTGCAATGGTATGAACCCAACATCCTGTCCAATTTTTAGCCCAATTGAATGATAAATAGTGAAGTTTTTAGGAAAAATGTGTGAAAAAATGACTTTTTACAGAAAATGCATGTAAAGATAACCATTATCCATTGCACGTGTACACTAACGATATGCAAATATGATGTTTGAATGCATTTATAGTTATTTCTCAGGGCTTTTCATGCTGGATTCATGTTGAGAAGACCATAAAGATATGGTATAGCTAAAAAAAAAAAAAAAAATTTTTGTTTGGATTACCAGTACTCCATCAATCGTCCTTTCCTGCAAGTATTATTTCCAGGATGGACTTATTCTTTGAATTTAATGTATTAATTATACAATTTTTACTGTATAATCTGTTTTCATTTTTGCATTAGTTTTCAGAAACTATGTACATATTGAATTATATTGTAAAATGCTTTAATAATTAAAAAAAAAAAAATCCTGTTCAAGTGTTGATATGAACAAACAACCTCTATTGGTGTGACGTCATCTAAAGAACTTCGCCCCATTGTCTCTGTACACGACGCCTCTCTAAATTCTCTAGTTGACCTAAGCCGATGAAGTGTCAACCACGCTGCTGATTTTGGACCCTAAATGTGGGCTGCTAAGTGAGATTTGGCATAAGAAAATTAGCATAAAATCACTACTGTGTTTATTTTCATGGAGTTTTTTTTTTCTGCAGACCTAGTTTTCAACTATGGAATAAGTGCCAAAATACGTTGTATTTTTTAGTTCCTTTAACCAAATTTTCAACATACTCGCATTTTCCTCAGGGTTATAAATTTGCATTTTATAATAAAAAAGCAGAAAAAACAACTGTTTGTTAAGACTGTGGTACAGCTTTATTCCAGATGTGTTTCCCTTTGAAAAGGCCCCACTGAAATGAGTATATTATAGTAAAGTTGGTATCAGAATGCAACAATTTAGCATTTGTAATGTTGTTATCGTTTCAATAATTACAGGGTCGAATTTGTATTTGTTCTTCTTCTACTTCTTCTACTTCCAGTCAAGTACAGGCCACTCTCTGGGGTACTACGTTGTACTCATGTTAGAAAGTCAATGTTTTATATTTCCAACCTGAAATTTAAGAAGCACCACTTGTAATTGTTATTTTCATTTCATACGTACTCATGAAACGTGCAATGTACAATCACAGATCACAACTGAAATCAAAAAGTACAAAAGATACGATGTGTGCTAAAATGTGTGGAACGTCATGTTCTTTATGTGTAGAATATTTGTAAAAAAAGAAAATACAGACAGTCTTCCAGTTATTAATTTTTCTAAAGGGCTTATGTAACAGTAAATATTTGCTATTGTGTCCACTGTCCAATTTGGATATTATCAATCTTGGAAGTTGACAATGTCTTGCTATATAATATGCACTGTATTGGTTGATATGTAGGAAAAATATTATGGTGGTGTCACACCAATAATTATGGAGCCGATTTACATTTTAAAATGTATATTTGTATACTGTATAGACATGTGTACTATACAAGGTCTAATATAAAGATGATCAAAGAACCTTTATTATATTTGCTGTATGAGATAACCTTTTGTTTTCAGTAAATAAACAGATGCATTTTACTATGATACAATCTATGGTCTCTATTTCCTGCTAATTTCATATACTGGTTTTTAATTTACACTGTGCATGTCTAGTTAAGCTGACTAAGGTGATTTATTATATCTATAAGACCCTTTTCATAAGATACTGTACATGTCCGGGGGGGGGGGGGCACTCATGTATAATGTAAGACGGGTATATGTGCCGCTTACAAGACCCCCGTTTTCACACCCGATTGCCGCGTCTCAAGATACCGGAATGACTTGGCTAGGTCCATTATCTTCTTCTAGTCAGCTCCTTGGACCACCATTTGAGGGTTTCCGTAGGTCTTTGGTACCTCTAAGTCCATGTATTTTGTAGTTTTAGTCTGCTCCTTAGACCCCTTAACTCCCGTTTCAGGGTTTTTGTAGCTCCAAAGACCCTATATTTTGTGCTTGTAGTCAGCTCTTAACCCGCTGCTTACAGTGAACGGGTCAAGACCCCCAATTCAAAGTTCCGCGAGGCACACCCCAGTCAAAAAATAATTATAGTGCCCCCCGGGATACATGTATGTACCCATCTGTTTTTTTACTTCGTTTGTAATTGTGTATACCTTTTGAGCATGATGGTGGAGTTATAACTATTAGTTTGTACTGTAATGGTGCAGGTTATGGTTACCAAAAACTCGACTATCCAGTCACAAGGCAAACAGTTACATGAACATGCATCAGGGGGAGGGGTCACTCTCGTACACAAGTGCTACCCTCTGAAATGGACCCTAAATGGCATATTGCAACTTTTAAATTTGACACCCCTAAATGGCGTAATGCTTTGAAAACCTACCCTTAATGGCACATCGAAAACCTGTGCACCTGAAAAGGTACCCTGTTTGTGATTTTTTTCATGTGAAGGGACCCTTAAAGGGACTATTAAAGGGTGACTAAATTAAAAATCAAAAACGCTTTGGTTGATCTATAATGAATACATCACATATCTGTTGACTATTTGATGTACATTTTTGTCATATTTTTAATATTATTTTTTCTATTTAATTTTTTCTACCTGCTCAGCTTCACCCCTGAAAAAAACCTGCCAGAAGCTATTGTCTTGACTTCTCTGACATCACAATACCATTCCATCAGTAAGCTAGATGAACAAAAGACATTGGTATGTCCACTGACCACCAATTTTAAGCTGTTTACAATAGTATTGTAAGTCTTATACAATGCCCACTCACCATGAAAAGAAGGTTTCAATGAAAACATCCAATGCTAAATGCAATACGGTACTCAGTGGGTGAGAACATATCTTTTGTAAATGTTTATCTAGCTGATCGGTGGTTGAATGATGTCAGAGAAGTCAATTGTGAAGGGTTTTTTTAGGGGTGGATCTTCCCAGCTAGCCACCTGATGTCGTGCCAACGTTGGGCCGATGTCATTTTCGTTGTAAGGGGACGTTGGGCCAACATGCGACATGCGACGTCACCGAGACGTTAAAATGTCCGCCAGCCCAACATCAGCTCGGCGTCTTTATTTAATGCTGGCCCAACGTCATTTAGCGATTTCGGCCCAACATCAATTATTGACAATGGCCCAATGTCAGTTCTAACGTAGGCCCAACATCGATTCCTGACGTTGAGAGAACATCAAGTTTTGACGTCGGCCCGACGTTAAAATGTCCGCCAGCCTAACGTTGTCCCAACATCATTTTGTGATGTCGGGCAAATGTCAATTTCCGACAATGGCCCAACACCGAATCCTGACATAGGACAGATATCAAATTCTGATGTGGGCTCGACGTTAAAATGTCCGCCAGCCCAACATCGTCACTACGTCATTTTGTGATATTGGCATAACGTCAATTTCCAATAATGGCCCAACATCAACTCATGACATTGGACCAACATAACATTATGATGTCGGCTCGAGGTTAAAATGTCCGCTAGCCCAACATTGTCACGACATCATTCTGTGATGTTGGTCCAACGTCAATTTCCGCCAATGGCCCAATATCAATTCCTGACGTTGGGCCAACATCAAATTCTGACGTTGGCCCGACATTAAAATGTCCGCCAGCCTGACATTAGTCCAACGTTATTTTTTATTGTTGGCCCAACATCAAATCTTGACGTTGGTCCAACATAAAATCTTGACGTTCGCCCGACGTTTGAATGTCCGCTAACCCAACATTGGCCCAACGTCATTTTCTGATGCTGGACCAACATCAAAATTTGACAATGGCCCAATGTCAAATGGCTAACGTAGGACCAACATCAAAAACGTAAAAAGAAATTGGAAAACATGCATAGATTCCACGTCCGATCCATGCATTTTGTTTAGCCTTTACACACATTCATTCATAAATCAATCAATATATATCCTATTCCTATACCTCTCCTAAACCTATCATCCTATCGTCCTACAAACATAGGTCGCAATCGGTATACTATATATACACCTCTTCTTAGCATGTATGTTTTGTAATAGTTAGTATTTGTAGAGCGTTGAATTTGAAATAATCCACCTTCAAATCATTTTATATTCTTATATATCCTTCTAAATTATATACAGCAGCAAGGTCCTTACATGACAAAAGTATATTTTTTTATATAAATAATTCCAAAAATCGAAAATTTTCATTTCACTTACGATCGCTTATAATCGATCATGAATTTCCCGATAGCAATACTTCTTTTTTTTTTACTTTTGAATTACTAATGTTTGTAATCGATTAAACGAAATTCAATTCAGTATAGATTCTCAAAGCAAGTTAACAAAAATATAAGTACCCAGCTAGCTAACTGACGTCGGACCGGTGTCGGCAGGTCGTCGGCAAGATCGCGGTCGGCAAACAGACGTCGCGCCAACATTACGCCAACGTCGAATTTAAGTTGGAGGTTTTGGAAATGAAATAAGTCGGAAAATGGTTGTAGTTGAATGTCGTGCCGATGTCATTAAGTTGACGAAAAAAATACGTCTCAAATAAAACGTCGCGCTAAAATCGCACCAATGCCGAAACTGGTACCAATTTAAGAGCTTGATAGAGGGTTGTAATATTAATGTTGGGCCGATGTCAATAAACCAACATGAATATGACATCTCAAATATGACGTTGGGCCAATGTTGTACCGATGTCGGAATATATCATTTTAAGAGGTCGGTAAATGGTTGAATGTGGAATTGATGTCGGACGGATGTTATTAATTGGACATCAATATGACATCACAAATATGACGTCTAGCCGATATCGCGCCGGTGTCAGAATTGGCAGCAATGACACGAGTCGGCAAATAGTCATGAAATCGATGTTCAGCCGATGTCAATATTCTGACATGAATATGTCATCTCCAATATGACGTCGGGATAATTTCGCGCCGATGTTGGAACTGGTAGCAATTAAAGAGGTCGGTAAATGGTTGTAACATTGATGTCGGACAAATGAGTTTTATTGGACATCCATATGACATCTCAATTATGACGCCAAAGCGATATCCTGCCGATGTCATAAATGGCACCAATGAAACTAATCATTAAATAGTCATTAAATGGATGTTGTGCCGATGTCAATAATTCGACATGAATATGACATCTCAAATATAAAATCGGCCTTCTATCGACCCGATACTGGTAGTAATTTAAGAGGTCGGTAAAATGCTGTGAAATTGATGTCGGGTCACAGTTATTAAATAGACATAAATATGACATCCAAAATATGACTTTGGGCCTATACCGCACAGATGTCGGAAATTTACGAAATTTTAAAGGTGGGTAAAAGGTTGTGAAATAGATGTCGGGCGGATGTTATTACTCCTACATAAATATGACATCTCTACTATGACGTCAGTCCGATATTGTGATGATGTTGTATCTGGTAGCAATTTAAGAGGTCGGTACATGGTTGTGTAATTGATGTCTGGCCAATGTTATTAATTGGACCTCAATATGACATCTCTATATGATGACGCCAAAGCGATATCCTGCCGATGTCAGAACTGACAGCAATTAAACAAGTCGGCAAATGGTCATTAAACTGATGTTGTGCCGATGTCATTAATCCGACATGAATAAGAGATCTCAAATATGACGTCGGGCTAATATCGCGCAGATGTTGGAACTGGTAGCAAATTAAGAGGTCAGTCAAAGATTGCAAAATTGATGTTGGGCTTATGTTATTAAATATACATAAATATGACAGCTCAAATATGACGTTGGGTCAATGTTGTACCGATGTCGGACTGGCGACCATTTGCCGGCTTGTTTCATTGCTGCCAGTTCTGACATCGGCAGGATATCGCTATGGCGTCATCATTGAGATGTCATATTCATGTCTAATCATTGACTTCGGCACAACATCAATTAAATGACCATTTGCCGAGTTGTTTCATTGCTGCAAGTTCTTACATCAGCCTGACACATTCATGTCTAATTAATAACATCGGACCGATATCAATTTTACTACCATTTACCGACCTCCTTAATTGCTATCTTTTCCGACATGTTGGGCCAACGTCAAGATTTGATGTTGGGCCAACAATAAAAAATAACGTTGGGCTAATGTCGGGCTGGCGGACATCGTAATGTCGGGCCAACGTCAGAATTTGATGTTGGCCCAACGTCAGGATTTGATATTGGGCCATTGGCGGAAATTGACATTGGGCCAACATCACAGAATGATGTTGTGACAATGTTGGGCTAGTGGACATTTTAACCTCGCGCCCATATCATAATGTTATGTTGGTCCAATGTCATGCGTTGATGTTGGGCCATTGTCAGAAATTGACGTATCACAAAATGACGTGGTTACGATGTTGGGCTGGCGGACATTTTAACGTCGAGCCCATATCAGAATTTAATATCTGTCCTATGTCAGGATTTGGTGTTGGGCCATTGTCGGAAATTGACATTTGCCCGACATCACAAAATGATGTTGGGACAATGTTGGGCTAGCGGACATTTTAACCTCGCGCCCACATCATAATGTTATGTTGGTCCAATGTCATGAGTTGATGTTGGGCCATTGTCAGAAATTGACGTATCACAAAATGACGTGGTGACGATGTTGGGCTGGCGGACATTTTAACGTCGAGCCCACATCAGAATTTGATATATGTCCTATGTCAGGATTTGGTGTTTGACCATTGTCGAAAATTGACATTTGCCCGACATCACAAAATGATGTTGGGACAATGTTAGTCTAGCGGACATTTTAACCTCGCGCCCACATCATAATGTTATGTTGGTCCAATGTCATGAGTTGATGTTGGGCCATTGTCAGAAATTGACGTATCACAAAATGACGTGGTGACGATGTTGGGCTGGCGGACATTTTAACGTCGAGCCCACATCAGAATTTGATATCTGTCCTATGTCAGGATTTGGTGTTGGGCCATTGTCGGAAATTGACATTTGCCCGACATCACAAAATGATGTTGGGACAATGTTAGGCTAGCGGACATTTTAACCTCGCGCCCACATCATAATGTTATGTTGCTCCAATGTCATGAGTTGATGTTGGGCCATTGTCAGCCCACATCAGAATTTGATATCTGTCCTATGTCAGGATTTGGTGTTGGGCCATTGTCGGAAATTGACATTTGCCCGACATCACAAAATGATGTTGGGACAATGTTGGGCTAGCGGACATTTTAACCTCGCGCCCACATCATAATGTTATGTTGGTCCAATGTCATGAGTTGATGTTGGGCCATTGTCAGAAATTGACGTATCACAAAATGACGTGGTTACGATGTTGGGCTGGCGGACATTTTAACCTCGAGCCAACCGCGATAAGCCGACATCCGGCCAACAACTTATGACATCGGCACGACGTCAGGTGGCTAGCTGGGTTAGCAGGTAGAATAAAAATAATAGAATAAAAAATATGACAAAAATGTACATGAAATAGTCAACAGATATGTGATGTATTCATTATCATAGATCAACCAAAGCATTTTTATTTTTTTAATTTAGTCACCCTTTAACATTGTCCAAATCCTCAAAATTGAATTGTAATTCTAGCAGTTCCCTCATACCTTGTTGTATAAATTTTGTATTAAGGATGGAGTACTGGTAATATGTGCTAAAATAGCACATTCTTTATAAATGACTCTGAAGGAAGTACAAAGACTATTGAAGCCATTTTGTTGGTGTTTTTTGTGTTTTTAATATATATACTTTCATTTCGTCCAAATTTTATCCGCCAAACGCTTTTCATTTTTGAATAAATTTGCATAAATTAGTGAAAATAAAAAAATAAAGAAAAACAAAGAAAATTATTCAAAACAATATCTCCTCTCATGTTTATTACTGGATTGAAGCCAAATTTGGCTGGTATATTATCCAACTATATCTCCATGATATGATGAGAGGAATTTTGAAAATATGCATAATATTTGAATAATTAACTAATTATGCGAATTACCAGATTTTCATTTAAAAAACTTGAATTTTTTGAAATATTTTGAAATGTGATAGGGCTATCAAAAAAAGCCATCATCATATTGTGCAATGGTATGAACCCAACATCCTGTCCAATTTTTAGCCCAATTGAATGATAAATAGTGAAGTTTTTAGGAAAAATGTGTGAAAAAATGACTTTTTACAGAAAATGCATGTAAAGATAACCATTATCCATTGCACGTGTACACTAACGATATGCAAATATGATGTTTGAATGCATTTATAGTTATTTCTCAGGGCTTTTCATGCTGGATTCATGTTGAGAAGACCATAAAGATATGGTATAGCTAAAAAAAAAAAAACTTCAAATTTTGTTTGGATTACCAGTACTCCATCCTTAACAATAAAAGCATCGGACAGGTTGCAGTTTTTCAAATTTCCCTTTCGTTAAAAAGATATTAACGATTGAAGTGTTCAGATGTTAAATTATTCACTGGACCGCGAAAACCCGTGTTCAAAGCGAGTGCAATGAGTTAGTGAATATCACTGCATTTCTGCTCATTACTTGGCCATATAACGTCCATTTAACTTGAAATTTTCACACAACACCCAGTGGACATATCAGATAACAATATACATGTAGTTGTATCAACCACTCATCACTTTTTGCACATGTCAACAAAGTTACTAGATCCCTTTAAGTGCGACGCTGTATAGCTGAAAACTATACCCTTTCAACACTTTTTGGGGGGGACACGGGTACTTTGCCAGTCATGCTGGGAGTGACCCCCTGGGACATGCATATGTCAATCAGAGAAGTTTGATGAAATTCACATTAGAAGTTTGCACCTTTCATCAAAGCACCACTGACAACAAAACATCACTTTGATGACACAAATTGAAACAAAATGAAACACAAAATGAAACACAAATATCCCCACAATAAAATGCAATCAGTTTAACCATGGCCCATGGTTAAATAATTGCCCTTTTAATAATAAGAGGTTCCACACAAAGACTGATACAGTTTTTACCAGGCATTATATGCATACAGTATAAAACAGATAATATGATGTATGTACAGCCTTTACTTTAATACAATGAAATCAGTTATTTTAAAGTGATCCATTAACTTCATATTTTTTGTTCCCAAAAGTGAAATTTGAGACTCCTAAACCAATATCATTGTAAGATCCTTGAGAATGATATGTGAGATTTTTATAGAAAAAAAATGTTTACATAGTGATTTTATCTGATCGTTTGCCTGAAGTATCCAAATTCATTGACTATGGCTGAAAGTGTATAGACACTTTCAAATTTAATCTAAAATATCTCCATATTTAGATGGAGACATTTGAAAAATCATCACCCATTTAATTCATCTGTATAAGCCAAACAAAAAGGTACAAGAGAAGTGTGAAAACTCCCAGTGATTTGGGTTGACTTTTATAAAGTTGATGGGTCACTTTAATTATAAACAAAATGTTTCACAAAATGAATGGAATATAGTTTTTAGCAGGGATTAAAATGTATATGATAGTAAAACATTAAATATTCAGCCTCTACACAAATAATACACAATTGAATTAGTTAACGCAATAAAAAAAAAAACACCAAACAATGTAGGTTCCACAATCATGAATGAAATATATTTTTAGCAGGCATACAGTTAATTAGATTACATGTACAACCTCTATGTAAATCTAACATTTAATTGGTTATTTTAATAATACAGTAAACAATAGATTTCACGACTAAAATAGAGTTTTTAGCATTGCAAACAGGAAAACATTATATGTGCAGCCTCTATGCTACATACATTATATACTGGAATTGGTTATCAATAATAAACAATAATGTCCATGTAGGTTACACTAGGAATGGAATAAAGTTTTTTTTCACAGGCATTTTTATGCATACAGTTAAACATATATTAATATGTACAATGAATTTAAAATTGAACTGGCATTACTAGACTGTATATAGAGGTTAAACAGATTTTTATGTAAATTTCAATTAAATTGATTAATATGTTAATAATAAATGATATGTTTCACATTATGTACAGCCTAAATGTTAGCAATTCAATTGGCAAATTACGTGGTGCATAATATGTGTCCTTGACAAGAAGTGTAGGTCTTGGTTCATTGATTAAACTTGAAGCATCTTTTGTCATGAATACATGTGAATTAGCAAAATAAAGGAAATAAATATTTGTGTCATATACTTCCATTTTTGTGATGGAGAAAACATGCATGTTATCATTATCTTGATGGCTGGCATAAAGAAATCTGAAAATCTCATTTATTATGAGGTTGTCAAATAGCAGCACGAGGGCACTATTCAGACAACTCTTTTCCTTGAAAATAAGAAATTTGATTTGTCCTAGTATCAAGATATAAAAGTGACTTTATAATTGTATGAATGTGTACAGTAAACCATCCAATAAAAGTCAACACCATTGACTTTGAATTACATAATTTATACGAATGTCTGTCATTTCTCAATGGATTTTTATCAACAACTAAAAAGTTTGAAAATTGTGTGATACATGTATTTCTCTTATTACGCAAAGCTTTCTTCTACGAAAAAAAATTATGTTTGAAGCACCTTTTAAACCCAAACTTTTATACCCATTTTAATCAAATAAATTTCAGTAAAATTTCAATATTCTGTGCAATAGTTTTGTGTATGCAACATGGCTCTATCAGCTAAAAAAAAATCATACTCAAAATAGGTTGATACATGTAAATGAGGGAGAAATATTTTCTTTATGATTCATGATATAATTTGCATAAATTAGCGTTATCGATGATTGGGATAAAATTTGTACTTAGTGTGTTGAAGTTCAAATGCCTACCATATAAAACAAAATAAAAATAGGTTGACTGAGGAATAGAGGAGAAGAACATTTACATATTTTTTAAACACTAACATAAACTCGCTACTCATCATGCCAAATTTATGAATATAGTGCAAAGTAAGTGAATATCAAAATACATGCAATATTTCCTCAACAATTGTATTGATACACAAGAATGACCAGCGATTTGGCTATATTGCTAGTACAAGACTCACACAATTCGAAATTAAAATAACAAGGACAGAGTCTAACATAGTATAATATTTACAATTACATTTGTATGTGTTGATTCAGATCCAGATCAGTCACCCCAGTGACAACTTCGCATTTCCATCTTAATTTGTATAATAGTAATTAGTACATATTGGGTGTTGCGTACAACATGTAATTTTCCTCAATTAATTGAGTACAAGACATGGAGAATAAATGTAAGATGGTGAGGACAGGACATATATTCAGCTTGTTAAAGGGTACCACCACCCAAAAATAATAATCTTTTTTATAGAAAGGTAACATCTTTAGTATTCCATTCCTTCAATAAGTTCACAAAAATATGTTTTCAGAAAAAAATATATAATTGGAAAACGCATCACCATTCTCAGCCATGCGGTCTGAATGCGCAGACTATTATGCGAGCACAGCTAGCGGCGCTCTATGCAGAGCGAACGAATCATCCAGGATTCTATTGACGTACGCGTAAATTGCATTGGCGCACTCGCAAATGCCTGGCCCATGTGGAACCACGAGATAGCCGTGGTTCCGTAAGTGGTGGAAAATTAATTGCTTTGTTTATGAATTACACAACCCTTTGCAAAATGTTGGGTATCTATTTGATATCACAAAACGGTACCAAAACATATAATAATATGTTGTCCTTTGCCTGGTGGTCCCCTTTAATGTATACACATGCATCAACCTGTGCTGATCCATAATTATACAAATTTTCAATTTCAATTTCAGTTATATCAGTATATAACATGGATGTTTAGCCTCTTTAGAACAAATATATTAAACAAGTGAATACTAGGTAATTTAGGAAGTGAGAAATACAAATCTTTTGAACAGTAATTAAGTGTGCTACATACAATAGCTATATAAATGCTCAGTAATTTCCTTACTAAAAGACTTGAAAATTATAATAATGAGAAGAGAACATATCAAATGTACAGTTAGTACTGAAGATACATTAATTGTCAACCTAAAGGTGCTGATTATACATACAGTAACAATTCTTAATTTCAATTTCAATTTCAATATCAGTTGGATTTACTAAACTCCTGAATTCAAGTTCTGTAAACTCAAACTTGAAAATCAGAACCTATTTATATCTATAGGAATGCACAGCATATGAGTCAACCTTATTTCATCAACATTGTATACAATACCATCAATTAACCCCATTAGTAAAATATGAATGGTATATATCTCATTTCATGTGCTTGGCTATGAATATAGTTCACTTATTTTTTTCCAAAGAGTTGAATTTATCCAGGTTAGCCTTTATATAAAAGTAAAGAATAAAGGCAGAGTCACTGAAAAACAAACACATCAATACATGGGTATTTCAGTATTCCTCAGAGTATACAATGGTGACAATGAGTGAGGATTTCCTGATCCCTTTAATCATCTGAATATATACAATGTTAACAATGAGTTCATGAGGATTTCCTGATCCCTATAATCAGTTGAATATATATACAATATATGTTAACAATGAGTGGGGATTTTCTGATCCCTTTAATCACTTGAATATATTCAATGTTAACAATGAGTGCATGAGGATTTCCTGATCCCTATAATCAGTTGAATATATATTCAATATTATGTTAACAATGAGTGGGAATTTCCTGATCCCTTTAATCACTCGAATATATACAATGTTAACAATGAGTGCATGATGATTTCCTGATCCCTATAATCCCTTGACTATAAATACAATGTAAACAATGAGTGAGGATTTCCTGATCCCTATAATCCCTTGACTAAATACAATGTTAACAATGAGTGCATGAGGATTTCCTGATCCCTATAATCTCTTGACTAAATACAATGTTAACAATGAGTGCATGAGGATTTCCTGATGCCTTAAATACAATGTTAACAATGAGTGCATGAGGATTTCCTGATCCCTATAATCCCTTGACTTAATACAATGCTAACAATGAGTGCATGAGGATTTCCTGATCCCTATAATCCCTTGACTAACTACAATGTTAACAATGAGTGCATGAGGATTTCCTGATCCCTATAATCCCTTGACTAAATACAATGTTAACAATGAGTACATGAGGATTTCCTGATCTCTTTAATCACTTAAATATATATATAATGCATGTAAACAATGAGTGGGGATTTCCTGATCCCTTCAATCACATGAATATTTACAATTGTAAGCATGAGTGTTGCATTGGGTCCCGGCCGGCCACCACCCGAAAATAATATTCTTATAAATGAAAGGTAACATCTTTAGTAGTCCATTCCACCAACAAGTTCAGACAAATATGTTTCCAGAAAAAAATATAATTGGAAGACGCGCCACCATTCGAGAGCATGCGTTCATGGGTCTGCATATATATACGAAGACTACCTTTGTCCAGGGCGAACGAATCGTCCAGGATTCTATAATTGTCTTGAAACGTACGCGTGCAAAGAATTGGCGCACTCTCAGATCAGATGTTGGGCGCATACGTAAGTGAGTGTAATTTATTGTATTGTTTATGAATTAAACAACCCTTTGCAAAGTGTTGAGCATCTATTTAATATCACACAACGGTACCAAACATATAGTTATTTGTTGTTCTTTGCTGGGTTTGCCTGGTGGTCCCCTCTAAGTAAACAATAATGTTGGTTTTTTCTATTCACTTTTCAAACTCTGAATATACAATGATTTAAAAAAATGTGGATTTTCCAATCCCTTTCAATGGGGATTTTTTAATTCCTTTCCAACCAAATGTCTAAATGTGTAATGAAAAATTGAGATTTCCTGGCCTATTCCTTGTTATCCTTTGAATATACATGATAACAAGAAATGTGGATCTCTAAATCCCTTTTGATTCTATTATAACAAGGAATATTGCATGAGATTGCGTTACCCCTTTCAGTGCTCCCCCCTCCGAAAAAAAACAAAACAATAACAAGACATTGTGATTTCCTATTCCGTATCAGCTGAATGGTACACTAAACACAAAATACTTGGGTGCATATTTTCATAAAGGTAGGTACATGTATGAAGTCCATTATGCGATCACATACATGTAGCTTTAAACAAAAACATTGCAATTACCGGTTGTCTCAGATTGTTCAACACAAGATATTAATCAAGACGAGCTGTTATCTTACTTTAGAATGTATTTCAGTAAAAATTAATTATATTTCATATTAAAAAGTCCAATGTGAGGAAATATCACTTAAAATTGTATTAGTACTGAAATACAATTATCATTATTCATTGCATACCACAAGTGTATATTTGACTATCATAATAATAAACACAACCACATCAATATTTTATTATGGGCATGTACATGTATCAAAAAGGTTTTTATAAAATCCATGCAGCATGCATTTTATCACAGCCGCCCACCCTCCATAGTACACTACTGCTCTAATTGACTACATATCTATATGTATGTTTCAAGCTCAATTTAACGGCACACACATTATGAATATTATTTCCAAAATTCTTTGAAATTAAAGCACAAGATGCCAAAATGTATATTTGGTAATACCTCATACATTTACAGTTGAAGGCATGAATATGGGGTACAATTGGGTTATTAACTGAAACATTTCTTTAAAATATCTGTACGACATGATAAAGTATTCATTCTTTAAAAAAAAGTTGAAGACAGACGCATTAGTGTGAGCTATATTATTATATGAAACCCATGTTTTGTTTTTACTTATAATCCACCTGGTACATTATGCATGCGCACTTTCATTCCAGGTATATTTCATTCTTAAAGGTTGAAATAAGTTGGACCATGGCGATTCATTTATAAAAACAAGATATTTTCTACAATTCCAGTCTATTTCATAACTGTCCTTAGAACAGATGCCGCATGTATATCGGTTCTGTCAATTACAAAGTATTTCATTGATTCCGTCAAAGATATCAAATAAAATTGATATTTCCGAGATTAGTTAAACCCTAAACACATGAATTATTTAATGTTTATATTTTCTCAAATATTGGCTCTTGTATGGAGCATAATGTTCCTACGTCAAAAACATGAAGTCAGTCTGGTAGAACAACGTAGGATTTTTAGTAAAGATTAACTTTACAATAACATAGCATTGTGCATGAAATTATATATAACCATTTATTAATTTATCAACAATTTATATTTCAGTACAAAAGTAACTTATTGCATTAATGTATTATACCCAATGATTTTTAGATTGCACATACACATACTAAAACATAATTAAAGTGTAATCACTAGACAAGAAGGCGAGGATAAGAAGAGTGGCATAACTTTGGTTTCAGAATCAAAGTTGGCTATTATCGCTGCAAATAAGGTGGTAAGGATCAAGTGAAGCAACTGAGTGGGGAGGGAGTTCCCATAACACATTTTTGACACCATATAATTATGCAATTATGAATTTAATTTGACATGATAAAAGCCATCTCATCAGAGAGCGTTAAGAAATAAATGGCAAATATGTTCATGAGCATTTTTTATTGAATACTAACACAATTAAAACAAAACATAAAAGAAAATAGAGAATCTAGCTATATACAGTGGAAATTGAGATGATTTTGAGAGGTGATCTGCAGATCCCTGACCAGTTGTATGATTAATCTCTGACAATAACCTTAAAGTGGTCGTCAAAATGCGTCTGGTCGGTGTTCTGAAGGTAGGCTTGATACCTGCTGCCTTTTCCATTTTCTTTTGTGTCCGGCTGTATAAGTGAAATGACATAAAATAATTCATATTAATCATCATTATTAAAATAAATAACAGTTCGTGCAAACACTAGAAGTAGATATATACGGTAAGATAGTAATATTTTATTGATTGAATTCAAATTCCCTTGTATAACGTCAGGTATATGAAATAGAATTGGCCCTGCAGTTGGTAAAGTTGATGCCAAAGGAAGCCATTATTATAATAATAATGAAGTGTATACTAATTACAGTGAATTGTATTCAAAACAATACTAATTTAACAGAAAATAGCAGCATGCAGGGCAGAACTAGTAGCAGAAGTACGGAAGCAAGTTATGAGACTTTTTGTTTGTTTTTGATAAATCAATAAATCTACCAACACAATAAAGTATGTCGGAAAAGGGGCTTCTCTCATGTACTTGATCATGACTGAATTGAGCTGGTCAATAAATCCCTTTTGCTCCTGTTACTTTTAAACAGGTTTAAACAGCATACACAAACTATGTTTTAGGAGGTACCTAGGGACTACAACTTACAGAAAATTTGGCTTTGCCAGGAATAGAACCTGAAACCTCTGGATTGTACACACCAGTCTAGCAATCCAGAGGTCTTGGGTGTGGTTCCCAGCAAAGCCCAATTTTTGGGGCTAATTTTAAATTTATATTATGAATATCTGGTCAGTTTCTCTATCGTTGTATATCTGGATACGTATATTTATTGCTCTTTGTTAAGATATTGGTTTCTCATTTGATGCACCTAGCTAACTCGTATGCTGGTCTAATAATTACCGTTCCATGAGTGATTGAATACCGCGGATCCATTATCAGTTCCTGGCAGATCCAGTCATTCGTTGTGTTACAGCGTGTCATGCTACAGAAAGGAATATGAGTACAATTAATTTTAAGAATCAAATAATGTACGTGATTGTACATGTAAATAATAAAGATAAGAACATTTAAACATGAATATCAATATTAAGACTCACATTAAACCAGCATCAAAATAATGTTGCAAAAGATCCATTGAAACAAAATATATACCATACATACAGGAGAACTTGGTCACACAGGTCAACTCGGTCACATACATTCCAACGTACTGCAATGGCATGACACCCACTTATTCATTGTCGTTGCAAATGCAAAATACTGCCAGGCAAAATCCAATTATTTTGCTAGAATGTTTGCATGTATGAGGTGACCAAGGGCTCCCATGTACACATGGGACAATCAATTGATTTTGTAAAGTACGGTATGACTTACACCAGCCTTTCCAGATGGGATGGCGCCGCTTCAAGAATATGTGTTGCCTCTTTATCCCCGACTGTGATATCAGTGATGAATAGTTCTCTGACATTCGTCAAGGATTCCATAGCAAATCGCAGCACAGGCTCATCCTCCAGTGACACTGGAGAGCAGAAGAAGAATGAAGGCTTCCTGTTGTTAAGGAAAATTAAAGATGAAGTTGGTTAAAGTTTGACTTTCGATTTGTTACTGTCATTGTCAAACTCAAAATTCGCAATCTAGCTATTACATTAAAATTCAGGTTAAAGGTTAAGATAATTAAATAGTAAAAGCCAGATTGGTCTATTTTTTGACTAAAAGAAAATAATTGATTCGATATACTATATTCAGAAAAAATATGGGACCCAAATAAGTTAAAACACTAATAAAACTAATTTTGAATTAATTTGTTTTTAAAAACATAAATCTAAAGCATGAATCTTGGTATACATTTACATGTGGGCCGTCATTTTAAAATTGTATCATATACATAAATGACCAATTTTACAATTGGACATGGAAAATTAGACAACCATAAAACATGACGCTTCTTAATTGCCAGTCCAGGGTGCAGAGGCATGCAAATACAGTCTAGCTTGTAGTTAGTGTCAATCAAGAAAATATGCATGCTGCTGAAACAACCCAATCATGTATTAATACCTGAATGCTTTCAAGATCAAAGTATTGAACAACTTCAACCTCTGCAGCCTCTCAATATCTTCTTTTCTGATGTTTCGTGTGAAGTCAATCTGCAATGTGCTCACATTGGGGCAGCATGAAGCGAGACCAAGCTGCAGCAGGATGGGCAAGGAGTTCACATCAGTCCTGATTTCCTCTACCCCATTCGTTCTTGAAGGAGGTTCCTGTAATTTAAAAACAAACATTTGTTTTATCACCCATACTACGGTATGTCCCAAAATTAATTACAACAGGACTCTCTGCAATGATAACTTTAAATATAGTAGAACAATCAGAATGATATTTCAGGGTATGAAACTAAAACTTATTATCTACATCTTGCAGAAAACCCTATTTGATTTGCTTCAGTGGTCATGGAGAATTGGGGATCTTTGTAAATAATGTCATGGGTCCGTTTCTTCCAAGTTTGACACTTGGGTGCTCTTGGCACCCACATAAATGGAAATATTTTGCTCACAACTGCCAGGGCAACAAATTAATTCAAATTGTGTGCATACCCTTATATCAATGGTGTGTACTCGTGTGATGTTTTGTTGTTGAAGGATGTGAAAAAAGATAATGAAAGCCATAAAGGAGGAAGAGCTCAAATCAAGTCTTCCATGAGTTAATGATTTAATTTTCTCTTTAATCATTAATGTTCACACCTTACTGATGTTTGCAAAACTCAGAAATATGATTCCCTTTTAACTTATTCATTATTTATTTTGTTAGTTGAAAATGCAGGAAACAAGAAGTTACTTTCTCAAAAGATATTTTTGTGCGAGAACACAATGAACAACGCGTCTTCCTACAAAACCTGGAGGGAAGGGACATCTGACATGATTTAAGATCCCCATTCTCCATGACCACTGAAGCAAATCAAATAGGGTTTAGGCTACTGCAAGATGTAGGTAATAAGTTATAGTTTCAAACCCTGAAAAAGTATTATGATTGATCTACTATCTTTTAACTTATCCTTGCAGAAAGTCCCATTGTAATTAATTTTGGGACATATGGTACATGTTCATTATCAAGAGCTGGGGTTATTCATGTAATAAATCTATTCATAGGCAACCTTTTTTCTATTCCTTATCTGTCACATATCATCATATGTGCTAGAGAAACCCTGCACTTGTCTGCAAAAATAAAAATTAAGATTTTCAATATGTAGAAATCATAATTCGAATTGTCAAGCCATGTGACAAGCCTAATAACAGGCTTCCGTTTGATATGCCTTCTTCAAAAACAAGCTCTAAAAATAAAAACATGGTAAATCAAGGATATATAATGTATATGGAACTTTGCCCCTTCTAATAATACCTAGGCAGCAAATATAATGTAAATCAACATTAGAGTGATGCATGCACATGAACATGCAAACAAAAGTCTCTTTTTTTATAGCTTAGATTAGATAAATTTAACTCGAAGAGACTCACCACTGAAATGAGTTTACTGAGTACTAGCTACACAAAAGTTGTACAAAGTTATCAAACAGTAAAGCACTACAGCAACCAGCATTCAAATAACCACTGCATGTGTGTCCCTCTGCAAGATGCAGCAGGCATTACTATGATAGATTTCTAGTTCCACTCTTAAATAAGTTTGCCCGTGGAACAATTAAACCCACAATTGAACTTGATATAGGCTGTCAGGAAATGCCCTCTGGCAGGATTTTAGTAATCAATCCAAACACTTACAAAGTTGTTGATAATAAAGTGTTTGTTATGGATAATTCATCAAGACTTATCTTTAATTTTGGAATAAAATTGAACCCACACAATCGCACTTAAAGTATGTATATTCCAGAGATGAACTTATATTTACTTTTGATTGATGTAAAATACATTTCTGATTAACTCTTATTAACTTTGTCAAATTCCAACAAATCAACTTGGAGCTTTTGGCTTACGTTATTAAACAAAAGAATGAAATGGGTTTTGATTGTTCAAATGTCTCCCTAATCATGGAGATATTTATGATTGTATTGTATTTCAGAATGCTTTCTGATTGTGGTCATAGTCAATGGCCATCAATAGGTGATACAATTTGAAATACATTTTCCATTTTTTCAATAGGTAAACAGCGTTCTGTTTTCTACAAAACTATCACATATTATTCAGAAGCATCTTACAATGTACTGTATATGATCAAAGTCTCAAACATAAATTTAAGACATGCAATTTTCACAGAATCAGTGATGTTCTAAGATACTTGAACCTCACAATGGGCTGGAACAGTATTATCCCCATTCATTTGCTCATCCTTCTTTTATGTGTACTACAACATGAAAGGAAAGGAGGCAATTGTGATGCCACTGTGTGCTACAGCAGTGCCAATCTACATGCACACTACATTATGCACAGAGCCAAAACTCTCAAGTTTCTTGGAAGCCGTATGTTATATTATAACAACTCTACATCAACGTTCCAGATATCCCTCACCACTTGCGGAGATGTCAGTCCCAACCCCGGACCCCATCCTGAATGCGAAAAGCAATATCATACTGAACATGATTCTCAAAAAGGATTGACTGAATATTGCAAGAGAACCATTGCTACTGTAAAATTCTATGACCTGGGCATGAATACCCCTCGGCTGAACCATGACATTTGGAACATAATTCATCAGCTGGGCATATCTAGGAAACGCAAAACACATCGTGGGACTAAAGGACGTGGGCGAATAAGGCAAGACAGGCAAGCCTTACCAAGTCCAACTATCATCAAGCAAAGAAAAAAGGCAACAGAACAAACACGATCAGTCTGCAGGCAAAATCTTAAACCCGTGAAATCGGTCCCTACACCGGTTGAGAAAGTGACCAATTTACTTCCCTCTGTGTATGTTGTCAACCCACAATCCCTCAACAACAAATTGGACGAATTATACGCAGTAACCCATGAACTTCAACCAGACATCATCTCTGTCAGTGAAACTTGGTTCCAAGGTTCAGATCCTGCTAACACCTACCATATCCCAGAGTATCAAGTCTTCTCCAAGGGACGGGAAGGAAGACGTGGTGGAGGAGTTGCGACATACGTGAAATATGCCGTGAATCCAAAGCCAGTCGAGATCGCAGTACCACACGAACTTGAGGTTGTTTGGGTGCAGATTCGACCCAAGCGACTGCCGAGAACAGTGTCCTCTATATTCGTAGCAACCGTATACTCACCGCCAAACATGAACAATGACACCGCTCTCGTAACCTACCTGACTGAGGCTGCCGACGACATCTTCAGAGATCATCCAGGGGCAGGATTCATTATCAGTGGTGATATGAATCGTTTGAACTTGTCATCTCTTCTCACTGCCCACCGCATGAAACAGGTGGTTGACAAGCCTACACGACGCAACATCATTTTGGATAAAGTTGTTACCAATTTAAAACAGTTTTACCATCCGGTCGAATTGATAGCTCCGATCGGACAAAGCGACCACAATGGCATCCTCCTAAAACCAAAGATCCTACCGCCGCGGCAGAACAAAACCAAGATGAAGCAGGTTAGACCCATGAAAGAGTCTAGCATACGAAGCTTCGGGAACTGGATAACGCAGCATGACTGGTCTTCAGTATTAAACGCCCATGATGTCAACGAAAAATGTGACCGTTTCTATAGCGAGTTGGACCCAGCGATTGACAACCATTTCCCGCTCAAGTCGGTCCGTCTCCACGACGATGACAAACCATGGATGACCACCAAAATAAAATGCCTAATTCGACAGGGCCAACGACTTTTTAACTTGGGATCTCCAGATTGGACAAAAATACGAAACCAGATCCAAAGAGAAATTGAACAGGCCAAAATTGAATTTCATCACAATCGCGTCCATCGATTAAAACAAGAAAATCCAAGTTCATGGTACCGGTACATCAAACTAATGACTTCAAACAAATCAACCGAATTGCAGATAGATGTCCCAGGGGTTGATGAGGATGACCACATCAAAGTTGCCAATGCAATTAACACCCATCTTGTGAAAGTCGCGGAAGATATACCACCACTTAGTCAATCAAGTCTCCCTGCATACTTGCCGCTAAGAGAAGCCAGTGCTCCGAAGGTACATCTTTGGCAGGTCTACCATGAACTTCGAAAAACCAAAGTTGGTAAGAGCTGTGGGCCTGATGGCATATCCAGTCGCTTAATTCGCGAGTTCGCACTTGAACTTACAACTCCAATTTGTGACATAATCAATGCTTCTCTTGACCAAGGGATCGTTCCTCATCAATGGAAAATGTCCACCATAGTTCCAATACCTAAAACATCTCCGCCCACAATTGACAAACTGAGACCAATTGCACTTACCAGTCATTTCGCGAAACTTGCCGAACTCTTTGTTTGCAAGATGCTGCTCGCTGATATCAGTGGAAACATTGATCACCATCAGTATGTCAACCTCTCATTACCTGGTAGACCTACTGGAATATCTATATTCACATGCTGACAAGACAGGATATACATCAACGGTGGTGATGACAGATTTTTCCAAGGCATTTGACTTGGTTGACCACAACATTGCCATTGAGAAGATCTACGCACTTGGCGCCAGACCAGAACTCATACCTTGGTTGTCCAGCTTCCTCTCAGAGCGGACGCAGCAAGTTAGATACCGTGGCAAACTTTCGGAACCAGTGATGACGAATGCAGGTGTTCCACAAGGTACACGCCTGTGACCAATCCTTTTCCTGGCCATAGTAAACAACGCATTAGATGAATCAACTATACATCCAGGTGGAAATATGTTGATGACCTGACGATAGCTGAAAGCCGAACGTCAACAACAGAGAGCAATATATCACAAACTGTCCGTGAGTTGGAAGCATGGTGTCAATCCACACGCATGAAGTTAAACCCAGCTAAATGCCAATTCCTTAAAATATCATTTAGCAGACGACCCGCAGACCCCGAACCTGTTACAATTGCTAATCAACCGATCCCAGAGTGCGACCATGTAAAATTGCTAGGCGTTACAATCCAGAATGACCTGAAATGGAACAATCATGTATGCGACATTGTTTCAAGGTCAAGCAGAAAGCTGTATATGCTCAGAACCCTCAAAAAGTTTGGCCTCCTAGCAGATGACTTACTGACCGTGTTCCAATCGTACATCAGGCCCATCACCGAATACTGCGCACCGGTGTGGCACTCTTCACTTACCTTAGCGGAATCGGAACAGATAGAAAGTATACAGAAAAGGGCACTACGTATCATCCTTGGCGGAGAGTACCAAACCTACGAACATGCTCTTTTAACCACTAAACTCACCACTTTGTCGGAAAGACGTGTCCAACTGTGTGTTAAGTTTGCAAAATCAATTGAGAAAAACTTCCCCCAATGGTTACCACCAAAACAGTCTGAACTCTGTGCACTGCGTTTTAGTGATGAATACAGGCCTGTGAGGTGTAGAACAGAGCGCTATCGAAAGAGTGCTCTCCCATTCCTAGTGAGACTTTTAAACCAAAATTGAAACTATAATTTCACTATCATAAACTTGTTTTTACCTTTTTATCACATTAGAGCCCATTTTGTGCAATCTCTCCAGATGTACTTGCCAGTTTGTGCCATGTAAAATTTACACAATATTTTAAAAGTCCTATGCAAGTTACTCTTTGATAATTGACCGCTAACAACTGTTTTAATTAGACACATTTTGATATAGCTATTTTGTTCTTAATTCTTTTTTCTGAGACAGTTAGATTAATATTATAGCTTACGACATATTTTTTGTTGTTGATTGTATAGCGTTTAGTTTTATTTAGAATATAATTATGTAATAGAAACTCTGGACATTTTTCTTTTCACTCATTTAATTTATCCTATTGAAGAATTTATATTTTAATCATTCAATAGCCTACAACCCAACAAGACTTTATTTATTACCTGTAAGTTTATGTCATGATTTACAGCTTATATCTGTTTGCTCTCTTGTGCAATCTTATTGATTTGCTTGCAATCATTACTTGATTAGTCATTTGCATTTGTTGGTATACTATTATTTGTAATTTTAATAGAAACTTTATGCTCCAAACTCTTTTATAATTAGTTTAATTGTAGTGAAGATTACCCATTTATTATAATTTATATTTTATTTTTGAAAAAAACCTAAGTTATTTATGTAAAGCTTTTAATTTGATATTCTGAATTTGATGGTTGATTTAAATTATTTACAGTTTGATATAATATTTATACTTAGTTTCATTCCCCGTATTTGAATAGGCAATGTTTAAATTCTGCCACTATTATGTATCAATAACAAATTTGCATTCTTATTTATATTTTGTACTAGTGTAATATTCTGTATATTTCCTTTACCCTGTATGTCATTTTGTAATGTTTTTTACCTTGTAAATTCACTTGTAATTTAGCCTTTTGGCTACAAATAGTTGAATAAAATACCTTGAATTGAATTGAATTGAAATGTCCTATAAAATGTATATTACCTGAGAACATGAAGTGGCGCCATTAGATGTTTCTTTAGTTACTTTCATGAACCTCACTGAGCGAAGTGTCCCAATCGATAGAACAGCTCGCATGGTCACTTCAGACAATGTCGCTTCCCTGAGTATCAGTGTTGTGAGCTACATTGCAATGAAATCAATAAGGCAAATATTCTATTTCACAGAGCTAATTTACATATCATATTCCAACCAAAGAAGAATATATGTCATAAATATGCTTTATCATATCAGGTTTTTACAATCTTTGTTAAGGCCAAATAACAGTTTTGGGAAAGTTACCAAAAAACACCTATATTTGCGAAACTAATTGATAAATATTGTTGAATAAGTATTTAAAAAGGGCTTGTTTAGTAAAATCCAAACCTAAGCATCGTTAAATGCAGAAATATCGGAAGAAATCCAATGGCTGCCCGTGAAATGTATAAATCCACCGCCCGTTCTCACCTGTCCGCAGCACTAGTGCTGGGCTGGAGATATCGACAATCCTGCATACCGGATACCACATGGCCCCGCATAGTCTTTTGCACATAGCATATGCGCAATTCCACGTTGGCAAATCAGTTCTTATCATTTTGCAAATATATCAATTAGTAGGCGGTTTCCTGGTCAAATTGTTATAATCCCATATTAGTAAAATGATATTCGTTCACATGGTTGGTAATAAGAGCGTACATTTTTTTTTGTGTGGGGCGTTTCCCACTACTGTCATTTAGCTTTAAGAAGTAAAAACAATTCTCCATAATTTGTTCAATTAAAAGAAAGTGTATCAATTTCAAATTTAAGTTACAATCAACAATAGTAAATAAAGTGAAGATCCCAGAAAATATTATTAATGAAATATAAATTAATATTTCATAATTATTTCCTATCTAATTTATTAACTACTGTATATAAATACATGTATCACACCTGTGTGTCAAGGGGTGCATTTGTAGAACTACAAACAGGTAGGTCCAGTAGTCTCTTTCCAGGTCGGAGCAAGTAGAGTGCTTGAAGTGAAGGCAACTGGGCGATCTCACTCAACAAGTTACACGATGCAGCTTCACTGTCCCTCATTGGTTGTCCAGAAATCCGCAGGTTCTTGAAAAAGATTGTCAGAAATAAAAGTATAAGCTCAATATCTGGTTTAATTTTCTAGACATTGTAAACATTCTTGGTTGC
Source organism: Echinarachnius parma (assembly GCA_037951105.1). Taxonomy (NCBI): domain Eukaryota; kingdom Metazoa; phylum Echinodermata; class Echinoidea; order Clypeasteroida; family Echinarachniidae; genus Echinarachnius; species Echinarachnius parma. The sequence goes on along the minus strand of JBAMJV010012282.1, from coordinate 23,711 downwards.
AAGTTTTTTACATTACTTTTTCTACTTGTTCATATAAATAAACACAAATTACATTTTTACAAGTCTAGTTGAATTGAAGTATTGTCTGCATACATATCAGTGTCATCTCCAGGATTACATGATGGGATGGGGTGGGGGGGGGGGGGGGGGGGGGTTCATCAAAATTAAATGGCACATATGTCCTAAAGCTCATGGAATCTTTTCTTCGGCCGTTTTTTAAGTGCACATTGCAATAAAGTGCCTTGATGGGAACCTGAATGGAATCAGCCACGGATACCCAAATTGGGGGTCCAGGTGGCAGAGCCCCCGGAAGTTTTTAGGAGTTTTGTTATTTAGAACTCAAGAATTTGTATGGGAGTTGATATGGGACAAAATAGTACTAGGCTATTTATAACTCAACTGTAGTGGGCATATCCATTAGTTCTGAATGAGTAGCTACAGGAGACCAGGTCAAGGTGCCTTAATGGGGGTCCAGGGGCGAAGCCCCCAAAAGATTTTGGATTTAGGCAGTTAACCACTCTCAAGATGTTGTTGAAAGAAGACTATTGTATCAATTTTCACATAATAAATGAGAGCGTAATAACCCTTTATTTTAATGTTCTTATTATATTTTTGGAACCCAAATATTAGGGGGGGGGGGGGGAGGGGTGATAATAATACAGGCCATCCCGTCCGCCTCAAATATTGGGAGGGGGGGGGGGATATATCCCCCCATCCCTCTTGATCGACGCCCATGGCCACGGGCGTAGCGAGTTACGTAATACCTATTCAACTGGGGGGGATGTAATCCGATGAATGAATAGCTCATCCCCCCCACTTGAATGGGTATCAATGTCATGTCTACGCCCGTGCCCATGGCATATATCTGTGTACAAAACTGCAAATTTGCTTGTTATCTCAACCAATTTGTATTCTTTTCATTTCATATGAAGAGTTTACCAGCAAAAACAAATAAACACCATTTTAGATATTTTAAAGATATAAATATCATATAACTGCTTTGAATGATACCTTTCTTATTGAATATCAAGGTATACTTTTGAAGAGATAATTAAAAGTATCACACAATATTGTTTTATGACTTTCATTGTTTTTCAGCAGATGTTTCTGCATTTAACCCCATAAGTATAAACTACATGCAAATTGCATGTACATGTAAATTGTAGGTGCACTGCATTTCTATACTCGTGTCTACTCCAAATCATGCTAAAAATGGTTAATGCAAATTTAATCATAAATAACATAATGTTTCTCACTCATATGTCAACATATTTTTATTCTGATTTTTTTAAATTTTAGAGCTAATATTTGGGTACACAAAATTACAAATGTCTGAAATTTCACTATTTCTTATATTCATTTCATAATTTTTTCCTTTAAATTGAAAGAAAAAGATGAATAGAATTTTCATCCATACCTCCAAGCTACGTAACTTCTTGAGACATGCCGCCAAGCATGCTTCAGTCACAGACTCCACTGAGATCCCAAGCGTTTGAAGAGCTTTCATGTGTGCCAGTGCTTCCATGAACTTCACCATTTTACCTCTTTTACTCACATCAGTCTCATGCATTGAAAACCAGAGTTTTTTCATCTAAAAAATGCAAGTGAAGAGATAGTTCAGTTTTGGTTTAAAGAGGGCACTATATATTGAGAAATAAGTTTATGTGAGTTAATAAAATATTAAGAGTAAAATTTTGAAAAATCACACTTTTTTAATGACAGAATCAAGTTAGTTTGATCAAAATCGGTTCAGCAACAGATTTTGGGGGACCAACTATTATTCAATATTATAAGAAAAAATATACAAATTCTCCACATTTTTGAAAATATACTAAAATGGTTTTAAAATTGTTTTTGATGATCTCTTTTTTGAATAATTATTTAAACCAAACATCACATTCACATTTTTTTATACAAATATTTTTGGAACTTGAGGTGTCAACCTCTTGTGTCAACGGCTGCTTTTTGAAAGAAAACAGTTAATATGTTTTACTACTATTCAAGCATCTTTGAATATCGCTACACAAAGATACCGCAGACATCGTACGATATCACAACTCCCCGAAACCGTTGAAAATCCGCCGTAGGTAAAAAAATTGTACGGCACCCGGTGCATTTGTGATCTAGGCATGACTAAAATGTCAACTCTTGTGTGAAAATAAAAATAGGGAGATAGTAATTTGTATCCAAAGATAAAAGTGGGGTATAACATTCAACTTCCCTCAATTCATTTATGTCAATACATGAAATGGTTTGAAAGCTTACATGTGATATTATTTTAGAGAACAATTAAACACTAAGAGAAAGTCATTTCAGGAAAAGTAAGTAGAATGAGTAGAGTAAATGGTACAAATTTGAGAGTGAAAGACTTTCAGATCGCTAGATCAGTGCTCTAACCATTGAGCCAGTCACGGGTGTAGCGAGTTACGTAATACCTATTCAAGTGGGGGGGGGGGGGGGGGAGGATGGATGAATAGACCATCCCCCCCACTTGAATGGGTATCAATGTCATGTCTACGCCCGTGGAGCCAGTCCCTATTAAAGTAGCTACGCGAAGAAAATTCCATTCTTTAAATTATACATCACTATAGAGAGCTAGCAGCTTAAATATTATTATTATATAAGTAATAAGTTCCATTTGCTTCAGTGATCCAAGTAAACCAGCAATTACAAGACTCATCTCAGGATCGATACTAAATGATCTTCAGATAAAAAATACAGCTCTGTTTTAGTGATGTCACAAGTGGGGCAGAACAATTAGTGTTAGCAGACGATGTTTCATTGCAAATGTACATGACATATAAGTGCAATTATTTTGTATTTTTTAGGTTTATCCTTTATACCATGAGTATTATATCCATTCCCTCAGAAACACTTCTGGCAAGGATACAAATTTCAATTAAATACTGTCCCATTTGACGTTCATGTCAAACTTGAGCGTGCAGCCTACAAGAATTGCATACAAAACACGACGTAGCAACATAATAGAAGCTATTTCAATGAAAAGTCAACAAAAGATTGTTTAGGGTTTGGCATGCCTGTGAAGTAAATACAATGGAACGGTCCCCATTCAGTAACTTATTACACAGGAATGGCCCTGAGCAATCAATGTTGACTTTCATTGAAACAGTGTATTGCACTGCTGCTATGTCGCTGTATTGTGTGCAATTTGTACAGCTTTTCATTCTAAAGGGCCGGTCACATATACGTTAGTGGACGTAGTGATCCGTAGGGTAAATTACCGTGGGTCAGACGTGGTGTAAGTACGTTAAACTAGGTTAAACTACGTTGAACTACGTTAAGGTACGGTAATGAGCCACAGAAGGGTACGGATAAGTATGTTCAAATACAATAAACTACGCTAGACTACGCCAATATGTGTACAGTAGAAAACGATAGCCACTACGCTAGACTACGCTGAAGAACGTCAAACTGGCAACTCCGTACGGAGTATAACAGCCAGCCCGCGGTGTGGTACGGCCATTGTGCGCTTGTTTTTCAAACAGAGCAAGTCTGTGAAATTTGTCTAATTTTTTGCTGACACATGCCTGGACCAAGGAGGTCTAAGAATTATAAGAAGAATGCTGATGCTGGTTTTGTGCACGGTAAAGTACGTTAAGGAGTATGTTAGAATACGTTAGACTTCGGTTTAATACGTTACCATCATGGATGCCTCTAATGTACCGCTCTTATGAACATGTCCAAAAATTAAATCGAAGATCACGGCTCCCCCGAGCTAATACCAAGTTAGCATCACGGACAACTACGGTTCGGTACGGATGCCGGTACGTTCAATTACCTGAAACTACCTTCAACTACGTTAGCCTCCACTACGTTCAACTACGTCCACTAACGTAAATGTGACCGGCCCTTAAAGTTCAACATGGGCGTCAAGTGTGTAAAATGGGACAGTGTAAATAACTCATTTCATTTCATTTTGTATTCTTGACATAGCTGTTTCTACATTTTCTTCAAAATGTCATTAAAAAAATGTGTCCTCAAGGTAACGATAAACATAAAAAGGACAAAAATTTGTGCACTTCTGCCATGTACATTTGCAATTGAGACATCGTCTGCTAACACTTATTCTGCCCGACTTGTGATGTCACTAAAACAGAGTTGTATTTTTTTTTCATCTGAAGAGCATTTAGTATCGATCCTGAGATGAGTTTTGTAATTGCTGGTTTACTTGAAGCACATGTGACTTATGATTTATATAATATTAACATTTAAGCCGCTAGCTCTCTAGTGAGGTATAATTTAAAGAATATAATTTTTTTGCATAGCTACTTAATGGTGGCCCTTCCCAATCCCAATCTGAAGGATAAGAAATCAAATTGGGACTATGTGTGAGGGGATAAGCAAAGTGACACAGCTTAATAGGGCCATGTAGCTCAATGGTAAAGAGCACAAGTCTAGCAATCTGGAGGTCTAGGGTTCGATTCCCAGTGAAGCCAAATTTTCTTTGCAGGAGATATTCTATATTTCTGGTCAGTTTTCTCTATCTTCAAATTAAATTTTGTAAAACCTGCATAACATTGGTGATCATTGCACATATCCCTAAACTTAACTTCTTATCCTTCAGGTTTGTGTATTACATTGTAGTTTAAAGGGCAATGCAACTCAAGAATAGAGTTTATCCTACTTTATACATCGTAATATGCCTGTTTATAATATGTAACACATTACTCCGACTCAGATTTCTGCTTTGGAAGAAATATGTGAAAACTCTATCGGGTATACCACTATTCACGCGAACAATGGAGGCCGCCATTATTAGGTTTGTGCAGACTACCGTCCATGATATGTAATCCATTTCAATAGCATCAATTCAAACCATTGTCTGAATACTTGTAGATGCTTTGAAATCAGTGAAAAGCCTTTTGTTCGGCCCTAAGCACATACGTCAGAGTTTGCAAAGCACGTCGGGTTATTACAAGAACATGGCCGCTCCCATCATCTTTTGCCGCCGTAAAAATTAGTAAAATGAGGGTATGTTCATGTAAGGATTTCATGGGATCCAGGAGGCCAAAATTTCCAAGTTATGTATCAAATCAAATGTCTGTTCACCCTCTAAACGATAATAATAACCGAAAGCCATAGTTTCATTGCCCTTTAAATAGCTTCTGACAGAGCATTGAAGAGGGTTCCTGGGAAAGGCCCTTAGTTGCTCAATAGTATGGGGATTGTTCCAGCAATTCTGAGCTTTAGCTCGTAATTAATTTGTATTAATACAGTTTGATACCTGGTAAAGCCTATTTTTTAGCTAGTATTTAACATTAGTTAAAGGGCATCAAGCGTGGGGATGCTACATAGCGGATCGCCATTTTGAACTGGGCTAGTTTGCGCGCACCGCATGACACTGAGCTAACGTGCATTACGCACCGTGCGCAACGCGTATGCAAGATGGCGCCGCGCATCTCATTTGACGAATCTGAACTACCTTTAATGTATATATATGTCTGGTCAGTTTTCTACAGCTGCAAATTCAATTTTTTTTAAATCTACCATATGAGTTTAAGGAATGAAACAAATTTATGAAACCAGAACGTCAATGACGTAGCGCTCATCCGGCATCTCGCAACATCAAATATCGCAAATTTCATGTGGTACACTTTTCAACTGGTCAAAAACTACCCTGGAAGGGACATAAATTTTTTTAATTTTTTTAATTAGAGCAAAAAAAATATAAATTTGACGCCCCAGAAGGGACATGGGGAAAAAAAAATAAATAAATAAATAAAAATAATAATAAATAAATTTAAAAATGTAAACAAAATAACCAAAATTTTTTTTTTTTTTTTATAAAATAAAAAAAAAAAAAAATAAATTAAAAAAAAATAAATAAAAAAAAAAAAAATAAATAAATAAAAAATTACCATAATTAATTAATGGAGAAAAATTTCAAAATTCTGTGTAGAAGTTTAGTGTACCAAAGTTAGCTCTACCAGATAAAGCAAACCAAATAAAAATCGGTCGAGAAATGAAGGAGAAGAAGCATTTTTTGTGATTTTTGGAATAAATTTGCATAAATTACCATAATTAATTAATGGAGAAAAATTTCAAAATTCTGTGTAGAAGTTTAGTGTACCAAAGTTAGCTCTACCAGATAAAGCAAACCAAATCAAAATCGGTCGAGAAATGAAGGAGAAGAAGCATTTTTTGTGATATTTGGAATAAATTTGCATAAATTACCATAATTAATTAATGGACAAAAATTTCAAAATTCTGTGTAGAAGTTTAGTGTACCAAAGTTAGCTCTACCAGATAAAGCAAACCAAATCAAAATCGGTCGAGAAATGAAGGAGAAGAAGCATTTTTTGTGATTTTTTGAATAAATTTGCATAAATTACCATAATTAATTAATGGAGAAAAATTTCAACATTCTGTGTAGAAGTTTAGTGTACCAAAGTTAGCTCTACCAGATAAAGCAAACCAAATCAAAATCGGTCGAGAAATGAAGGAGTAGAAGCATTTTTTGTGATTTTTGGAATAAATTTGCATAAATTACCATAATTAATTAATGGAGAAAAATTTCAAAATTCTGTGTAGAAGTTTTAAATCCCCCTCCTAGCCCTATCTTATGAAACAATTAGAATCAAAATCGGTTGAAATATAACGAAGAAGAAGCATTTTGAAAACTGTGGAGGGACGGACGGACGGAAGGAAGGACGGAAGGACGGACGGACGGACGGAAGGACGGAAGGACGGACGGACGACGGACGCAACGGCATGGCATAAGCTCATCGGGCCCTTCGGGCCGGATGAGCTAAAAATTGCATTCGCTATGACATACATAATCAAGACTAATACATTTTATTATATTTACAACAATTAGTGCATTTCAGAAAAATGAATGTACATGTACAGTAGGTAGGCATGATGCAGACAGTCAAGCAAGAGATATTGATAAGACATGTATTCTTATTACAGAAAAATATTTTTGCAGAAATTCACAATGCATGAGCAAAATATAAGTACCTTCTCGTTGCCTGTTGATTTAGACAATACGTCGAAGAACAGCTCTTTGAGGCTTCCACATACCAGGTGCAAATTACACAAATTTGACAGAGACTGAATTCCTTGTGCTAGACTTCTAGATGAATCCTCATTCAGTGGAAGAGCATAGTTGTCAATGATCATGAGTGTCTCAACCTGAAGGGGAAAAACAATAGTCAAAGACCAATCATTCTTCTCTTCTTTACTGGTAAAGGAAGGATTTGATTTCTCTACGAACAAATCATGTTAGGTGAAGGGGATAAATTGTTCCTCTTCACTCTTCAGCAAATATATTTAACTCATAAAAGGTCGGGCTAATTACACTCTTTACATATTTATTTACATAAGGCCATTTATGCAAATAAGGCTTGGAATTCACAGTATTCTCCATTAATCATATATTTTTGATAATTGAACATTGGTTTCAACTATCTTTGGAATAGATATCGTTGGAATAATAATGCAACAAACACAATTTTGAAGAGTCAGCTTTTTCCTTATGTTTTATATTGTTTTGATACATTGTTATGCATCATTTTTATTTCTTACTATTATTCCACTATTTTGAGCTCTAGAACAAACATCTAAAAATAAAAAACAACACAAAATAATCAATGTTTTATCTGTTTTAAGAAAATGATATTTCCATATTTTGTGTACACAAATAATTTTTTTAGCAGACTAACGATGGGGACAGGACATCTCCCCCCCCCCCCCCCCTCTCCCCACCTTTTTTCCATAAGTGTATACATTATGTTTGTTTGATTACATAGATTTCACTCAAGCCCAAAAGTGCAAAAGCTTCCTACAGTGGGTACAGTGGGAAGGGGACACCCCCTCCCACATCCTCCCCAGCTTTGTCGCTTCACTCCCTCACCGATGTCCCCCCCACTTTTGAGCTGTTGATGCCCTTGACCATGGCAACGCCTTATCCGACATACTGTACACAAAAATGTGTCTTGCACACCCTTACCCGAAGTACATCAAGTACACAAAGTTTCACTCAAATTGCTTGAAAACTGAGGAAGTAGTTTGACCCACAAGTTTTTGTTATCAGAATTTAATTTTGGAGCAAAAATATGGTTACTATGGCAATGCCTTATCCGACAAACACCAAAATGTGTCTTGCACAACCTTGAAAGCTTTATAAAGATACTATAACAACGCTACTTATGCATAAGTAAAATGTTAATCTTTACTTCTATAATTATCAAGTTAAAGTGAAACCAAACGCTTGCATTTTTGCTTATTTTTTTCAATTCCTAGCTGTCACTTAGTCATAAAATTCCTCTTGGATGTATAATAATGGAAGTTATGTTTTCGAGACTACTAATATCTGCTATGACTGACCACTCGAGGACGTCATGTTTTTTAATGGTACCACATGAAACGCCATCTGCTTGTGCACTAACAAATGTGGGCTATGTGATCGCTGTTGTTAAGTCTGTGGCTACGTCATTTAGCTTTTTTTAGTGCATGCTTAAGCTCTAATCAAAGCGGGTTATGTAACCACTATTCTTGAGTCTGATGCTATGTCAGTTAGCTTTTGTTAGCACATGCTCAGATGACGTTCATGCGGTACCATTGAAAAACATGGAAGCTGAACCAAAAACAAAAAGAGCCCAACAATACCAACACCAGACTGACAAGAAACCATCAGTTTAACTAACATCACCCCAAATGATTTATCAATTTTGGTTGGTTGAGCTAAGGTTTGATGTTTCGACTGTGCCTAAAATGACCTGATCTACTTGTAGAAAATGATTTCCTTTTTCGAATTCCCTTGAACTGAAGTGCGATTTCTAAACAAAATAATTACACTTGTTGGATTAGAGAAATTTCATATGATTATTCTCTATGGACCTTGATGCGTATTACAATCTCACCTTGCAATTTAGAACGTCTCTTGTCATTGTCTGGTAAAAACTGTTATCCAGATTTACATTAACAAGCCTCAGCATACGGAGAGATGGTATAGAGCAAAGAGCACCAGCAGACATTGCAGACACAGATGCATAATTGTAGCAGTGAACAGACTCAATCTATAATTAAATATAAAAATCAACTGGTGGTTAAAGGGATGTAGTAACATTGTCCAAGTCCATAAAACTTAATTAGCTCAATACTCAGCCATATTCATGTTCACGCAATACTCAGAGGACATATCAGATCACAAATCTACAAATTATACCAACCATTCATCACTTATTGCACATGTCAACAAAGTTACTACAGTGTAGATCCCTTTAAATATAAAATATGAACTTTTTTTTCTAACATTTAAATTAGATTGAACAAGTACATGTTAATGTTTCCATAAAGGGGTGGGGTTGGATCTTTCTTTTTTTTCTCTATAAAATGGAATTCCATCAAAAAGATCCTTTATGTAAGTGAAACATAGCTTTTCAAATAATAAATTCAGTTTTAAATATAATTTATATATATTTATAGTTAAAGAGATTCATTAACTTTGTACAATTTCAACCAAAATCACTTGGAACTTTAATACCCACTTCTCTTGTACGTTGTCGTTCGGCTTATACATGTAGTAACAGATGAAATGGGTTTTGATTGTTCAAATGTCTCAATAATGATGGATATATTTAAGATTGAATTTAAGAGCATTTATAGATGGATTTCGACCCTAGTCAAGAGTATCCGAATTTGGATATGACACGCGAACGATCGGGATCAAGTCAAACATTGATTTTCTCTGTTTTCACTAGGTAAACTTCATTCATTTGCTACAAATTTTCACACATCTTTCTCACAAATCTTACAATGAAATTGGTATATGATAGAAGTTTCAAACATCATATTGGGGGAAAATATAAAGTAAATGGATCACTTTAAAGTTGATTGCTTATAATGACATGATCTACAGTACGCATGGGAGCATATTAATTTAAATCGATGTACAAATGTTCATCAATCATGCATCCATTAGGACTTTCCATTTGACTAGAATATTGATCGTTATGAAATAAACATGTAAAATGGATGAACTTACCTCTGAATTTGTTGTCATCACTTCCATCCTTGGATCAGCTTGATCGTTTCCTACTGAATCACATTCCCAGATTCGAAAAGTATCACCCTCTCCAGTGGAGCTCGCTATACCTTGGTATTTCTTCTTTGTGTCACAATATTCATCCTGTAATGTATGCTAGATTTTGAGAGAAAATACTTTAAATAAAAATTATGATTAGATTATAAGACCCAAAACACCATTTGACAACTTGCATCTGCCTCTATAATTGACCAAGATCAGCAAATATAAGAAACTTATTATGACGATCAGAACTTTCATTTAAAATAACTCTAAATTGTTAGATCACTTATGGGCAAACTTCACTGTGTTTGTACATAAAATTGTACTTATTAACCATTTTCCTTGTTGGAAATATTATATCCTATAGATGTTATTCATAAGGACCGCTATAACAGTAAAAGCTGTTGCCTTATTTCACTATAATAACAATATGTGTGAATCCCAGTGCAGCCCTATTTTCTCTGCTAAAATTCATTAAGATTATAGTGTGTCTCAAAAAGAACGGTACAGGCAGGAAAAAAAGATTATTAAAATATAATAGTATGACAAATATTAGGTTATTTGGTGCATATTAAAGGGGTATTTTTTAGCTTTCAAATGTTCTTTGACCTATTTTGCCCCAGCGGATCTCAAATTATGTCTGAATATACACAAACCAATTTGTGCAGATTTTCCTATTTGCACTTAAAATGGCAATGGACAATCATTGCACATTTGGACTTCTCACTAGGAATTATGATGTAATAACAATGTAATAATGGCTAGAGTACAATAAGATTCGTCATTGCTGATGTTGGAAGGGATAACGATTGTTAAATATGGTAGGATCTCCCCCCAAAGTTTTCTGGATAGATTTCTTCCAAATTGATTTTCCTTCAGGTTTCTGATCGCCTCACATTCATTCCTAGCACTTTTGACAGTTCCTGGTGGTGTCTCAAACCTGACGGCGTTTGCCTTGTTACTGTTACTGGAATCAATTGAGGACATTTGTCAGGGTTTGTGTTTGAATATTGAGACCATAGAGTCTTTCCTCAAGGGATAACATTACTGATGTTAAAGTGTAGTAAAGGCTCACATTGCAATAACACACATTACTGATCAAGCACTTCTTCAGTATACAATCTTTGAAGATTTTGTAAATAAAGGCATCTGTTGATTCAATAAAAGGCGTGAAATCCATTAAAATTGAATTCAGGCAATGGTAACAACATATTTAAGCATCATGTTCAGCCAATTGAATAATTACTTAAAATAATAATGTTTTGGTAAGTCACGTTATGCACAGAACGTAAATTGGCACAAAGTGGACTTTGGTTTACTGCAAACAAACGACCATATCTCAGGACTGACATACAAAGCCAATTAAGCTGAAATAAAAATCATTAGAGGGCCTTATTTTTTTTCTTTAGTATAACACCAACTATGTATATTTTTCAAATTACCTTAATACCTAAAACAATTTTTCTGACTTTTTAAAAAGACATTTAAGGTCAGTTTTGCGCATTAGTTAAAACATGTACATTTGTTTGATTGATTGATTGATTGCTATTGATGATACGCATTTCTGCACATGGTGTACGTGTGCCAGTCATGAGTCTGAATGCCCAACCGGGCTCCTCCCACCCTTGACAGTCACCATGAGCGTTGATCCTTACGTAATACCTATTGTTCAGCGGGGGAAGAATGAAAAGATCATCCCCCCCCCTGAACAAAAGGTATCAATTACAGATCGACGCCCACGACAGTCACCAAGGTTTACAGTATTCAAAGTACAAATGTTTAATGTAACCATCATACACACCTGAATAGGGATGAGAGGTTGATTCTCCAGATCCTCAAAGTGATTTTGTCCCAAAGTTCCTAATGTCTGAGTGATGAAATTGCGAAGTCGGAGTAATATCCCTGCACACATGATAATTAATAGCAATGATTATTACATAGTATCAAGAAGAGAGAAAAACTAGATAGATCTTCGACTGTGCGCAGTCGAAAATTATGCCTCCGCTATCACGCAATTTTTATATCAAGCCAAAATTAACATGCACTGAATTAATACTGTTAACTCAATCTTGATGGTAATTCATCAACCAGATCTTGAGATATCACAATTACGAGCTATTTTGGCATATAAATGTACGAGTCCTGTGACCTTGACCTTTGACCTCATGACCCCAATATTGCAGTGCTACATTGGCTCCATAAGATACATTCAGGTACCAAGTGTGATTGAAATGGGACATTCATTTCTTGAATTTTTACTATTACAAGCTATTTCGCATCTATGAATTCTTTGACCTTGAACTTTGACCTCATGACCCCAAAATTGTATGGCTACATATGTCACCCAAGATACATTCAGGTACCAAGTTTGAATGAAATCTGACATTCAGTTCTTGAGATTTTGCCATTACAAGCTATTTTAGCATGTATTTAATAGAGTCCTATGACCTTGACCTTTGACCGCATGACCCCAAAATTGTATGCCTTCATTGGCTCTCCAAGATACATTCAGGTACCCAATTTTGATTGAAATCTGACATTCAGTTCTTAAGATGTTGCCATTACAAGCTATTTTTGCATTCAAACCATGAATATATGGGTGCGCTTCGTTATTCCGAACACGCAAATTTCGTATACCTGAGGGTTCGTTAATCCTAAAATGAAATAGGGTTCGTTAATCCGAACATTTGTTGCATTATTCCGAAGGTTCGTTATTCCGAAGGTTCGTTATTCCGAGGGTTCGTTATTCCTAAAATGAAATCAGGTTCGTTATTCCGAAAGTTCGTTAGTCCGAAAATAAAATCGGGTTCGTTATTCCGAAGGTCCGTTATTCCGAGGGTTCGTTATTCCGAAGGTTCGCTTTTTCTTAAAATGAAATCGGGTTTGTTAATCCGAAAATGAATTTGGGTTTGTTATAATGCTATAATTTCATATAAAGAGATAAAATAAACTTAAATGTTTGATTGGTCTGGCCAAGGGAGGGAAAGGGGGAGGGCCGGAGGGGTATGCTTAATGCAGGCTGTGAATTAAATAAACAAATCACAAATTATAGTATTATAACAAACCCGATTTAATTTTCGGATTAACGAACCCCATTTTATTTTCGGAATAACGAACCCGATTTTTTTTCTTCGGATAAACGAACCTTCGGAATAACGAACCCGATTTCGTTTTAGGAATAGCGAACCTTCGGAATAACGAACCTTCGGAATAACGGACTGTAACCGAATATACATATGCAGCTAGGAAGCCGAGCTTGCATTTTCCTATTCAATAATCATGCATTAACCCTCTCAGAAACATGCATTCAGAATACCATTGAGTTACTACATCTGTTAAATGTTAAAGGGATAGTTGAGTTTTGGTAGAGAGGGCGCTAGACTACTTAATTGGTTTGTGAGGTAATGAAAAACTGAGTGTAAAATTTGAAAGAGCATAATATTTAAACAATAAAATCATCTTTGTTTGATCAAAATTGGTTCAGAAACGGCTGAAATATCCATAAATATAACAATTTGTAATAAACCCGGGGCCCGGGTTTATTAGAGAATTTTGAACCAGCCGTTAAAAATTCAAAAAAATGCTTCCTCTTTTCAAAAAAGTTACAAAACAGGTATTTAAATAGTTGTTGGTTATTTCTCTATCTAATCACTATTTCAACAAAGCATCACATGCACAATATTTTATTAAAAACGGTTGAAACCGATGAGTGTTTAGAGAGCGCCCTCTTACGTTTTAACGGCTCTTTTTGAATGATAACATGATCTTTACTACGTCATTTGTAATTTTGTGTTCCTTTCTAGTTATAACTATTAGTTTGTAATGTAATGATGCAGGTTTTGGTTACTAAAATTCAGTTTCACTAAAACTGTACTCTCCTTACCAGAACTCAACTATCCCTTTAAATGGTTAATAATAATAATAATAATAATAATATATTACATTTATATAGGGCTTAATACAATGTTTCTAAGCGCTTTATTATTACCCTTGGTCATCAGGTACAGGTCAAACCCACACGATTATCTTGCGCACCATCTCAACTCCCTGGGGAGCATACTAGCCCAGCAGCCCACCGGGCGCTGAAGGCTAATTAACACCCGACCAAGTACCCACTTATACTCCTGGGTAGAGAGCAGCAATGTGGATTAATACATCGAGTTGTTAATGTTTGATTTGTGGAGTTGTACAAAGTTACTATAGATCCCTTTTATTGAATGCGAACCATGTGCCATATGGTTTTGATATCACATTGGTAATATAATTTCAAAATGCTGTTCATACGAGTCAAAAACTGTATACATGCAATACTTACATTTCTCTTTCCTTGCCCATAGGATGACATTTACCAGCAGTAAGAGGCAAACTAGTAGAGACAACCAAATTACCGCCTGTGAAGCTAAAGTGCATTTGGAATATGGAAAACAAAAGCAGTATGTCAAAATCCAAGGAAACAAACATATCAAAGATGATTTTAATTATGTTGGAATAACAGAGATTCTCCATAGAATGCAACCCAAGTATTTCTGGAGACCTGAACGGGTGAAGTAAAATAAATTTTCTACGACCTTCAAACATCCCTGTAGATGATGAAAAATAAAGCTTAGGAGGGCTATTATATATGTTTTTCCTTCCAAGGACATGTACATCATAAAATATATGAAAGTGTTGAATGTTGAGACAATTTTACATATACAAACACACCACACTTTCAAACTGCAATCAACACAAACCTAAAATTTAGGTCTTTTGAAGCACATATTATTTTGGATTTAGATCTTATTGAACCATTCTGATATTGAGAGAATGATAAAAGAACAAAACATGATCGAGAAGCACATAGGTCAACTTGAATTCATGAATTCACAATTACTCACAACATTTGACTTCATCAGATTTCACATCCTCCCTCGTGTCATTAGAATTTGCTTCCACCACCTGCTGTCCCAGTAGAACTGATGTTGAACTTTCTCCATTTGAGGACTCCTGATTTCTAGCAACACACTCGTACGGTTCAGATTGCGGTGCAGCCAATACAGAATATGGTGACATACCGAATGTTCACACCATCTACCTGGGATTGACCACTAATCCCGCTGATTACCCCACTCTGGTTCTGGAAGAACAAGTTGATGTTGGAGAACTCTCCTAAGACAAAACAGGTGATGTTCAGTTCATCATGACCATGATCTGCCACTATGTAGGTGCATGTTTGGCTTTGATTTCCTCCCACAGAGTTGAACAGGCATTTATCGATTTGTGGAGTTGGTGGTTCTACATGTATGATGGAAAATAAGGAAAATGGAAATAAAAATAGAAATGGATATCAGTCATGATTTTTACGTTCTGCATAACCTGTGAAGATCTGATGAATGATACTTAATCATCAAAGATGATGCAGAAAGAACAAATAATGTCTGGTTTCAATGGCAATTTCAACCTTTCTTGGTTTGGTTTAAAGGTTTAATAAATTAAAGGGTACCACCACCCAAAAATAATAATCTTAGAAATGAAAGGTAACATAATTAGTAGTCCATTCCATCAACAAGTTCAGAAAAATATGTTTCCAGAAAAAAACATATTATTGGAAAACGCATCACCATTATAAAGCATGCATTCATGGGCCTGCGTGTACGAAGACTACCATAAAAGTGTTGGCATCCGCGCGCCCTTTTCTCCCATCTCGAGGCAGATTATGCACAATATTCACCCCCCAAAAGTGACCTATTTCCTTAGCGGTGCAAGCGTATGCGCGATGTTTTCTATTTTCGGAATGGAACCCTAAAAGTTCAAGTCATTACGTTAAATTTAAAGGGGAAAAAAGACAGTTCTTTGCACCAAGATGAATGTAGCTCGTGGATATCTTGTTTTTAGAAATTTGCGTCAATTTTTTAGACCATCTTCTGATTTGTGTCGGAAATATCACCTATTGATTTTAGAGGCGGAATAGAATCACGGCGTGGTAGCTCAGGATCTTAGCACGACAATAGTAAGTATCGTTTATAACAAATAATCACGGAAACGGGATAACGAATGAACTTAAGCCTTAAGGGAGGCTTGCGTGGTTGTTATGTATCCTGGATACCGCTCAGTAATTGACTTTGCACGTAATTGACAGAAAACGCGAGAGAGGTCACACATGTACAAAGTCATTGGCGAGCCTAACTGAGCGGACACAGGCATAGAAAAGGCCAATTTTCGTGGCGCTTAAAATCGTATAATTTCATCCCAATGACCAGTGTCTTCAAAATATTATTTAAACAAGTATTGGGGCGTTCGATTATTGCATGAATCAGTCCATGAAAATGTCAACTTTTAGCCGTGTTGTCATTTAATCAAAGAAGTGAGCGAGTGGTACCTCTGTGCAGAGCGAACGAATCGTCCGGGATTCTATTGTCTCCAAACGCACGCGTAAATGGGTCATTCTTCGATAAGACCATCGTGAGGTCGTGAAAATCAAAACTGTTTTTCCACTTTCTTTCTGTGTGTTTAATATATGTTAACATCTGTAGATTAGGGAAATATTGTTTGGCGCGATCTTTAATGGGGCTATGTAATATTTTGGGGGGTTTTATTAACATGTACACTGTTAATGCGTCATCTCCGTCACAACATTTTTGCACAACTAGATCGTCGCATTTTAACTGAAGAACATAATTCACTTCTTATTCAATCTTTGTTTGGAAAGAAAGGGTGACTGTGAAAAGAAAAAAAAACATTGGTCAACCATAATCACATTTTTTTCTTCCTCTAGAGCCACCATTTATACTTGCCTTGCTGAATAAATAGTGAATTTTGCCAAATAGTTTTGCTTTCAATCAGTGTGATGAAATTTTCTCATGAAATTAGGATGAAGAGAGGTACATGATTACGAGTAAATAGATCGCTAAAAATACCAATACAAATATTTTTTACCAGAGTTTAATCTTTGTTGAAATTTATGCATTTGAACTCAGCGTGACGGAGATGACTGAAGCGTGACGGAAATGACTGAAGCGTGTATTTAACATGTTTAAGAATACATTATAATCACATGTTATATAATAATCTAAAATTCATGCAAACTAAGCTTTGTCATAGAATATTTGTCAATTTTGAACAACATTGTGTGTCAATTAACTGAGTTGACAATCCAACTAAAACTCATCATCTCAGTCACAAAAGAGCCGTGACGGAGATGACTATCAAACACATTTAAAGCACCGATAGCTAATGGCAATGTATTTAATACAAATGAGCGATAGTGATGTATGGTTGTTCCGTGGGCACATTCATACAAATGATTAGAAATTCAATCTAATATCTTTATCTAGCTAATATCAAGCGTTCGGAGATGATGCTTAATAAAGGTACGGACCTGGTTTTTGACAAAGATCTCAAAAAAACAATGTTACTTACCTATAGACCGGGGAAAAAACGTGTCTCTTCTTTCTACTACCTAGTCACCCCAGGGGTGTCGATCCGTTTTTTTATATTGGGGGGGCGAAATTTGAAAAAAATTTCCAGAGTGACCACTGAGAGAGCTAAAAGCCCCACATTGGCATGCCCGGAAGTTTTATTATGCGCTCATTGAAAGTGTCTTGATGGCTCGAAGACCTGACTTTGGGGGGCACTCATATTTGGGGACAGTAATGGGGGTCCAGGGGGCGGAGCCCCCGGAAGCTTTTAGATTTCAGACATTTGCTCCTAGCATGGGTGTTAAAATTGTATAAAATAGTGAACCTACTCATAACGTATTTTTAAAGGGCATAGCGAGGAAAAGACTGAGCCTTGCATGAGATGGATCCACGTGATCATGTATACTATAAAGCCATCGATATAGTCTAGGGCATTGGGCTCCCATGAAACTAAGCAAGGGCGTCAACAATTTCCCAAAAGTGTAGGGGAGATATTGCGAGGAAGCGAAGCGACCGAGCGGGGGAGGGTGTGGGAGGGGGTGTGCCCCTCCCACAGTAGGGAGCTTTTGTACTTTTGGGCGTGAAATTGTGCGATTTGGTGCACACCTGAGACAGAAATTTCACGTAATATGAAGTATATAGGTATGGAACCAAACATACATAATGACAAAGGGAGGGGGACAATCTGCTCCTTTTTCAAATGTGGGGGGACATGATATTCCAATTTGATTTGCGTTCAGCGCATATGTACCGAGATTATTTTATTTTCTGTGACGGTGTGCTATCTATAGATGAGGGTTTAATAAATTTCGTTTGAGGTGTGCGTTTGAGAAATTACGCTGCCCAACACATTTCAAAAGGTGAGTTCCCGCAACCCAAATGAAACTTGCAATATGAGAAACTGTATGCGCGCGAAGCGCGCGGCAAAAAAAGAGATTTACAGTCCTTTTCAAACTAAAAAACGGCTATTTTGAAAATTAATTATTGATAAAATGTGTCTTTCCCCTTTTGGCATTATAACACTCGATTTTTTTCTTCCTCATTTTCGGAATTATTGGGGGGGCGAAATGATATGTTCGCCCCCCCAATATTTTCATTGGGGGGGGGGGGGGGGCGACCGCCCCCCCTGCCCCCCCCCCCCCAGGATCGACACCCCTGAGTCACCCGACATGTTGCCACCACGATCACTCAAATTTAGCATATTTTTGTACCGTAGATGACGGACTCAAAATGCGTGACGGAGATGACGCAAAATATCGGGACACACAAAACAGATTCCTTTTTTAAATATTTGTTTTTAATCGTTGCATGTGTGCGTATTTAATCTTGGTATTCGTAGTCAACTCATAAAATTGAATTTATTAAGGTATATTAGGACAAAAAATATGCATCTTTTTTGAAATGCTATATTATGATATTTTTACATGATGCCATCGGGACATGCGAGTTTGAGGGGGGTGGAACATTAAAAAAAATAATTTAAAAAAAAGTATAAGAGTTATCACTTTACTTTTTTTTGTATTAGTTGATTTTTTACTTACTTGTAAGTCAACACAAAGAGATAACAACAAAAAAGCTTTAATTTGTTTTCTATGCGACACCAAAGTAGCGGGACGCAAAACTATACACTTATCGAAGAATGACCCAAATAGCTTTTGGCGCACTCGCTGAATTACACAACCCTTTGCAAAATGTTGGGTATCTATTTGATATCACAAAACGGTACCTAAACATATAATTATGTGCTGTTCTTTGCCTGGTGGTTCCCTTTAACTTAATCACTTGAATTATCGCCCGAAGTATAAAAGGTGAAGGTCATGACTAATGGACAATGGTCAGCCCTTAAAAAAATATATTAAATGACTATTCAAATTTCTATGTGAATACAAAATCTATTAAAACATAATTTCTATGTTCTGAATAATAGCTTCATGTCTGAAGAAAATAAAACGTGTTGAGATCAAGGGCAGGGATGAAAGGTCAAAGTTCATCTTTTAATATGCAGCTACATGTCCATAGTGTACAAATTATATTTATTTGGTGTATAAAAGGGCGATTGTATTCATTTCTTAAATACATATCTTCTAGCAATTACTTTCTAGAATTATACAGATATTATATTAAACTAATCGAGACAAGAAAAAAAGGACATATTTTGAGGGGCTCATATCTGTATATATATGACACCATTACAATTCCAGCCAAAGTCGAGGGCAGGGATGAAAGGTCAAAGTTCATCTTTGAATATGCAGCTACATGTCCTTAATGTACACATTATATTTATTTGGTGTATAAAAGGGCGTTTGTATTCATTTCTTCAATATATCTTCTAGTAATTACTTTCTAGAATTATACAGATATTGTATTAAACTAATCAAGAAAAAAGGACATATTTTGAGGGGTTCATATCTGTATATGACACCATTACAATAATTTTGCAAAGCTTTCTAATACAAAATATAAAGTCTAGGACTTGAACATTATAACAAATATCAAGCGACAATTTTGAATGGCATGATTTAAAGGGGACCACCAGGCAAAGGACAACACATTATTATATGTTTTGGTACCGTTTTGTGATATCAAATAGATACCCAACATTTTGCAAAGGGTTGTGTAATTCATAAACAAAGCAATTAATTTCCACCACTTACGGAACCACTGCTATTTCCTGGTTCCATACGGGCCAAGCATTTGCGAGTGCGCCAATGCTTTCACGCGTACGTCAATAGATTCCCGGATGATTCATTCGCTCTGCACAGTGCGCTCTGTCTCTGCACGCATATAGTCAATTCACGCAATTCAGACCGCATGAACGCATGGTTTTCCAATTATATATTTTTTTCTGAAAACATATTTTTGTGAATTTGTTGAAGGAATGGAATACTAAAGATGGTACCTTTCTATAATAAGAATATTATTTTTGGGTGGTGGTACCCTTTAATAAAAAGGATCAAACAAGAGACAAGACTATAGTATACATCTAACCAAGATGTAGAACAACTGGCTAGAATTGTACAAAGTTATTTTACATCAATCTAGGCGTTTCCTTTAGACATAACATAACATTTGTGTCTATTAACTTAAGTCTACAAATGCATAAACCTGAATTGCAAGAAACAAGAAACCCATGGCTGGAGCAATCTTGTATGCGATCAGTTTCAGGAGTCTGGGAGATAACTGATCAGGTCTACTTGCTTTCATCTGGTTAAAGTCAGGGCATGTAAAGTGTCTAACTCCACTAAAATTTCTTGGAGCTTCCTCGTTTCTCTTCTACCGTGTTGTTTAGCTTATGGTAAGAGAAGAATAAAATAGGGTTCGATTTTTTCAAATGTCCCTTTAGTATGAGGATAATTATCATTGATAATCCTTCAGTTTAAAAGCGTTGCCCAACGGTTTTGCGAAAGCGATTAATTGGGGTACCTGAAATTTCGGCTATTGTCCCTATAAAACTACGCGTCAAATGATATCTGTCGCAACTCGCTGTAATGTACATACCTGGATATGTCGCAATTTGCTGAAGGAACAATAAGAGATTCGGCAATCAAAAGGCGGATAACAAAGGGGGAATATCTAGCTAAACACGCCCGGCGCGCTCGCGGCCGAAACCTTAGCGATACAGATGCGCTGATATAGCGCTGACCGTCAACTGCATGAGCTGAGCTAGCTCAATATTCTTGTGCGCGAGAATTCGGTACCGTCTTAATGCAAGGGTGCGGATATCGTTTCAACGGACGATATACCTGCGAAAAATCTATGGCAGGCCATCAGAATTGGGTGATAAAATATGATATTAATATTCGTTTTTTTCATGAGGTAAACAGGGTTCGTTTTCCTTCAAACTTTCACACATCATTTCATTGTATATTACAATGATATTGACATAGGATTGAAGTCTCAAATGTCTCTTCTGGCAGAATTTTACACTTTACATGTACATGCCTCACTTTAAGCTGTAATCATTTATCTGCTTTACAACTTCAAATTTAGGGTAGGTAAACATGTGCCTCCCCAGGGTTCAAATGTAGGGCATCTGGAGTGGATTGCTGCGTTTACAAGGGGGGTCTCACGAACGGATCGCCCCTCGCCACATTTGCAAGTGGGGACTCCATGCAGTGGCTGTTCAAATTCACTTCCAGCGGAATGGGCTGAACGGCCGATATTAAAAGATTTGGGGGTCTCTGGAATGCTGAATGGCCAATATTACTGATTTTGTGGTCTCCGTAACGGCTGAACAGCAGATATTATGGATTTTGGGGTCTCCAGAACTGCGGAACGGCCGATATTTAGGATTTTGGGGGTCTCCAGAATGGAAGAACGACCGATATTTAGGATTTTAGGCGTCTCTGGAACAAATAATTGAACTGTAAAAAGGGTTTTGATGGGGTCACAAACCTATAGTACCAGGCAAAGGGAGTTTGGTCATCAGTTTGGGCAAAGACTGGTGAAGTTCATCTAAGCTCTGTTTCCAGTTATTAGGTGGACAATAAAAGCTGGCTACATGTATGTCTGGCTGTTGCACCAGGTGAACCAGGTCATGCAAAAACAAGTCAAATAGGGCAAAATTTGTTCAGTGACTTCATAGTTTATACCACGTCTACTTTGTAAATGGTCATGATGGTTATGATGGTATGACCATTGATAGCACCCCCCCCCCCCCCAAGTTTCAAATAGTTTCCACCATCATCGTTCGACTATCAGTACCCAGGCTTGCACTGTTAATGCAATGCAGAGCGCTAAGCCACACATGCACAGTACATTATTGTAATGTCTGTATGTCTTTAATAGCAGACTGACGTTTTTAAGACGTCATTACTGCCGTAAACTGTTAAACCCGTCGTACGTCGTATGGACAACATTATTACAACGTATGTCTTAATGACGTCTTTCAAAGACTAGTTTTTGCCATTATTTGTGCTGTTTGAACAGCCTTATTATGACATCATTACAATGACTTTTTATGACGTCCTAACAACGAAGTACGCGGGTGCAAGTTTACGTCTTATTGACGTCAAGTTATATCGTCTTAAAGTAACTTTGTTGTGCAAAAATTGATGAATGATTGATTCAATGCATATTGTTGTTATCTGATATGTCCACTGGGTATTGTGTGAAAATTTCAAGCCGACTAATGAGCAAAAATGCATGATGTTCACTAACTCATTGCATTGACTTTGTACACGGTGTCGACGATCCATTGGATAATTTAACATCTGAACACTTCAATCGTAAAAATCTTTTTAACGAAAGGGAAATTTGAAAAACCGAAACCTGTCCCATGCTTTTTTGGTTAATACAAATACAACAAGGTATGAGAGAACCGCTAGAATTCCAATTGGATTTTAAGGTCCCTTTAATAAAGAGGTAACATAAGACGTCATCTTTACAGTTTTGCTATCAGGGGTGACGTGGGTTTTACAAGTCTAATCATTGATAAAAACAGCGTGAACAATAGCCTTGAAATTTTGAGGTTACGGACAAATAAAAAAGGCTGCCTCTAAAAAGAGCGCCCGTTTAACAGGCGCAAACACTATATTCAGCTAGCTAGTATGGCAAGTGTACTACACATCGGCACTGCTTTTTGAAACCGGTACCCCGTGTAATATTTGTTTTTGCGCCTTCTGTGAAAAAATCTGCATGTGATAATGTGCGCTACCCTTAGAAACTGCACAGGTTGAAATTTCGAGGAGAAATAATGCGCATAGGTCGTCCGCTACGTGTACATTTGTGAAATGATGCCGACATAGCACAAGCAATGTTGAGTTGCATGCATTGCCAATGAGAGTTGAGGGGTGCCAATTAAAAAAAACACTGCAATCAAAGACGATATCTCAAACTATAATGGTTACATCGCAAATCTGATCATCGATTGCATCAGAATCTGCACTGTTTTCTAAATGTGTGAGTAAAGTTTTAAGAAATTTGTATGATTTTAGTGTCTAAAACTGTCGGAAATATCTTAGGGTGCCGATGTGTACTAGTACCCCGGGGGGGGCCACTCAACTAGATTGCTGTACACACGCGCGACCACAGGTTTTTCAAACCCACCCTAAACAAGTTTTATCCATTGGTCAAATTTATACCCTATTCAAGTATTTTGGCGTGTTTTTTTTTTTTTTACAATTTTGCCCCCTAAACAAGGTCTACGTCAATTGCTCTTAATTAAAGTTTAAACCTCTAAAAATAATGGAAATGTTTAACCACCTTAAACATTTAACCCTAAACAAGGTCTACCTTAAATAAAAGGTTACAGTCCGTTATTC
>JBAMJV010012281.1:0-23466 GCA_037951105.1 Echinarachnius parma | reverse complement strand
GTACTTATACGGACTGGTGATTTAATTTTCCCTCTTCTTTCAATGTGGCGCAAGTCATTTTTCACACTCTGGACAAAAACAGTCAGTGTTCGCCCAAGCGTGAACGAAAATTTATTTTTGTTAGTGGCACTTGATAGATGAGACGATTGGGCATCTAAAAAATACGCCTTGTATACTCCACTTAACATGCGTGCACAATATCACGGCGATCGGCCGCTTTGCGGCCGAGATCTTTAGGGGGGCCATCATCCCCCCCTCCCCCCCCCCCCCCCTCCCGCCGTAGAAAAACATCAAATAGCCCGGCCTTTTTATGGTTAAAGGGACTTATTAACATTGTCCAAGTCCTCAAAACTTACTTGGATCTATCGTGGTTCTATCATACCTTAATATATTCATATTAACAATAAAAACACGGGATATGCAGGATTTCTTTTTTTTTCTTCAAATTTCCATTTCGTTCGAAAGATATTTACAATTGAAGTGTTCAGATATGAAATTGTCCACGGGATAATGTCATGCGGCTTGGTACGAACAGTCACGTCACGTTCACGTTCACGTCACGTGAAGGTTCTGTACCTTTTGTGAAACAGGTCACCCAAATCTACGAAGTGTAGGGTAAAGTGACCCAACAATTCGTGAAATAGGTCACCCAAGTCTACGAAGTGTTGGGTTACGTGACCCAACAGTTTGTTGATATACTATATGCAATTTATGAAAGCTCACGTAAATTGGCGCTTGCGTACAAAAATGAATGTAAATTGTCGTTGAGAAGAGACTAATTCTCGGTATATTTAATCGTGAACGAACAAGTCCTACCTATACTGTTATACCAATTATAGGCGTACCCAGGCATGGGGGCAGGGGGGTGGACACCCCCTACCCCCCCCCCCCCCCCCCGCCCCTTACATAATTCTCAAGAAATGTCTTGGTCTCGGCCTCGAAATGTGTGATCGGTCCTGGTCTCGGCCTCGGCTGCGATCATTTTCTACGGACACCCCCTACCCACACTCCCCCGCTGACTTCAATTTGTCTGACGAAATACCCCCCCCCCCCCTACACCCACCCCTTGAACAAATCATGGGTACGCCACTGCCTACAAGTAGCTAGTTCGGATGCCAAATACTTTAATTTATTTATTTAGTATTGATTGGTTGGTGTGATTGTTTCATTGACTGATTAATTGATTGATTGATTGTTAAATTAAATGATTGATTTATAGATTGACTCGATTCAATCACCATAATTTAACACTATTAATCATATCATTGTTTTATTACTTTTAAACTCATTGATCACTCACTCACTCACTCACTCACTCACTCATTCACTCATTCACATGCAACGCCACTAACGCCCACGCGCAGACGTCCAGCACAGGAACTTCAGGCGTATGCGAACCGAAGGTCCGCTGCGTGTAGCATGCAGTTCAGCTGGAAATCAACATTTGCCAAAATCCACGCACGACACGTCTTTAGAAATACTCTAATAACAAGACAAATAATGCAAGTGGTATGGTTGTACATTACCTAAATGACAGAACTGCATATTATCGTCTCAGATTACTCTGAATTATGCACGCATATATTATAAACATAATGATTGAAATGATTTGATAAGGCGGTTTCGGCATTTTCGTCGACATTTTAAAATGTCTTTGTGCGTGTATGTCTAGTCTTAGTAACAAGCGCTTGCAATTTTAAAAATCTTGATTAAACACTCACGTCACGTTTTGGTAGACGTGACGATTCGAGTTTTACTGGCATGGAAAACGACAAATTGTTGGGTCACTTTACCCTACACTTCGTAGATTTGGGTGACCTGTTTCACAAAAGGTACAGAACCGTTCACGTGACGTGAACGTGAACGTGACGTGACTGTTCGTACCAAGCCATGTCATGCCGTGTACGAAATAAGTACAATGAGTTAGTGAATATCAATTTACATATATCACAGCCAAAAAACATCCAATTAACGTGACATTTTCACACATTAATATGTTGACATAAAAATAACTCCAATACACATTCTATTACTTACTCATCTCCTTTTGCACTTACCAACAAAGTTATTTGATCTCTTTAAGAATTGTTGTTTAGACCGTTTTTGCTTAAAGATACATAATGGTCATCATTAGGGTCCCACAGGCTGACATATGCACACGTGCAAATGTGAAAATGTGACACATTTAGCACATTTGATACATCCCTTTGTTAGATGTGTTAGATGAGCTAAATGTGCCACATATGTCACATTATGTGTGTAAAATGTGTAAATGTGCAAATGTGTAAATGTGACACATTCAACACATTTGATAGATCCCTTTGTACCAAGTGTATGTGTTAGATGTATCACATGTGTCACATTAGGTGTGTAAGATGTGTGTGCATTAGGGTTTGATTATATTCACATGTACATTACACTGTTAGTTGTAAGTTCTGTACTAACCCCCTCAAAAAAAGTTCGGAAACTCTGAAACTTTGATCGATTATATCACTCTTATTGTCAAATTGTATTTGTTTTCTTTTAGAGTCATCTCCTTTAAATTGGTACATTATTTGTCATCTATTTCAAATCGGGGAATACATAGTGCGTTTCAGAATGGAGGATGGTCAGAAGTCAAATGTCGCAAAATGGGCCGAGAGTATTCAATTGGGAAAGTTGACTCTTGTGTCGTGTTTTTTTTAATGTTCAAGTTGTATCGAAGATTGTAGCATTTTCAAATGATTTAAACCTATCAAATGTGGTATCATGTTAAAGCCCACTTGCCTATCTTTTCAATACAATTAATGATTAAGTAAAGTACTAAGATATCTCCACAGGTTTCGTTACTTATCAAACCATTTTCTGAGCACTGTGGTGATTGAAACTTATTGTACTAATAGGTCAATAACTTATATTTGTTAACTAGTTAGGTGATACGTATATCATACGTATTACCTATTGATTTCGTCAAGATTTGTATTAGGTGATACGTATATCATACGTATCACCTATTGATTTCGTCAAGATTTTTATTTATTTATGTATTCTCCCCATCAATTTTGTTCGTCGCATATCTCAAGATCAGATAAATCATTTGTCATGAATATTCACATGATGATAGATCATGTTCTAACTTAGAACTGCAAACTTTTTCAGTGACGTCACATCTCTGCGTAGTAGGGTAATGTGACATGTAGGAGGTGCATAATTACCATGGTTTCATTAAATGAGTCGCTCCACAGATTGTGTGTGAGAATTTAATCGTGCGTTTAACAGTATTTTCTGCAAGGTGGTGAAAGGGAAACGGGCTAAAATTTCGGGTTGGGGTTATTTTCTTGGGGGTAACTACCCATTTATTTCTACACTGCATGATCTGTGCTACGCCACTGCCAGACTGTCTACTTTTGTTTACGACCAAGGCGGAGCTTTGGCTATTCAGTCGAATGCACATTAACAAAGTGTCCGCATCAAGTGCGCCGTAATTCTATGACGAGCCGTTCGGGTCATTCTTCAGCCAAACGGTCAGTCAAAATTGAAGAAAAACTAACCCTGATATGGTGTCACTTACAGCCCTCTAAAACAAAAACTACACGACCAAAATTAATGTTCTTGGTATCAATTTTCATTTGAAAAGACACACTATCCGATGGACTCAGTCATTTTGTTACTTTATTTTGGGAAGTGCCCCGTTCCGTTCATTCTGGGCCACCCTGTATTTGGCCATAACTTCTTAAAACGTATGAATAGCCCCCAACTTTTTGTCATATTTGGAAACTATATAAGTTGTACATATGATTTCATACATCATTTGGGGTTATCGGATTGTTTAACCTCGTCCTATGGCACGTTGAAGTTATACATTTGATTTTTTGATAATTTTACTGCATCTAGTTTGGAATGATGATGCAATTTTGCCAGTAGCTCGGTTGTTTTTTTATTGATTTTCTCTCAAACTGTAGTGTATTGTAGCTAAGATTGCCTTCTAAAAGAATGTAAGTTATTTAATACTTTTTGTCGCACTATAATGAAATAAGATATAGATTAGTTTGAACGGTTAAAATCAAATGTTACGTTTTACCAAAGACGCTTAATGGAAAGACCGACCACTGGACAATTTTCTTGTACAAAGTGAATGGGCAGCGCGCGATGTACTTAGTTAATGCGCACTTTCAAGTCCTGACGTCACAATGCAAATTGAACAGGGGGTTCCCCTCATACTTATTGTTGCAGTTGTTGTTGTTGTTGGTGGCTGTGAATGACTCGGCCGTCGCTGAGCTATTTTTAGCCTAGCAACAGCTGACTAAGCGCACCGATTTTATAATGCGCACACATACGCAGTTATCATTGGTCAATTATTCCACAAAGCAGTATCATGTTGGGAAGAACAAAGTCGATTGGTTTGTCGGTGCGTATATTCCAGACAGTGTGCGTGGTAATATGCAAATATCCAAATATGCCATTGCCTGTTTATTGTGCACGTTCGAGATCTGTGAATTTAACAATTCTTTATTTCAAAAATGTGAGTGAAAATCTCTAAAAGCTCATCGACAATAATTTTTAAATATTTTTACATATACAAAGACAATATTGAATTAGAAAAACAATGTGTCCCCCAGGTGTACTCAACTTGGAGATAAGCTGATGTTCAATCGTCATACTAGCCTGAATTTGCCGAGTTTAAGTAAGTACGTTCTGATCCTTACTTTTGTTTAAATTAATACTAACAAAGGGAACATATGTTCCAAAAAAGCTCATCGACAATCATTTTTAAATGTTTTTTAATTAATAAAAAAAAAACAAGATTCAGTACTGTACCCAAACCTCTGGGTGTACCCAACTTTCTCTTTAGCTCGATTTGAATCTTCATTCTGTTTGAAGGGACATCGCTGCGCGACCGCCAGTGATCTGTCTTGTAATTCTACAGTCTTTGGTTTTACATACACGCGTCGTACAGTATGCGCGGATCGAAGAAACACATTGTTTCCTCATCACTCTGGATCCTGTTACCCCCGCAACACTTCCACTTAATTTCAGTAATTTTAGACGCATTATGGGGTATACGAGCGCTTCAAAGATAAAGATACATGCGCGCGCTAAAATTTTTACAAAATTGTAATAACATGCCTTTTTATATTTTGCCATAACTGCTTTAAAATTATGGATACACCCAAATATTATTAAATATTCAGTAAGAACATGAGTTGTAGATGCGATTTCATGCAAAACTTTTGGCATATCGAATTTTCTGACATCATCATATTTCACGTTAAAAAGTCAAAATCATCATCTTAATTTCAATACGTATCACCTTAATTCGTCAAAGTGACGAATTCAAAATCTAGTTAGGTGCTACGTATATCACACGTATCACGTATTAATTTCGTCAAGATTTGTATTTATTTTGTATTTATTTATTATTTATTCTTCCCATCAATTTTGTTCGTAGCATATCTAAAATTCAGATGAATCAATTGTCATAAATCTTCACATGATGATAAATCATGTTCTAACTTAGAACTGCACATTTTTTCAGTGACGTCACATCAATGTGACGTCATCAGGACGCCATTTTGTCAAATTGTAATAATCATCACATCTTTCATGAAAAATCAATTTAAATTCAAATTTCGCATCAATATAAATCAAGTCTATTATCATCAATTAAGCTCATGCGCATGCGCCTACACTTGAAGACGCGCGCGTACGCGTCCGTCAAATGAAACAAAATGTCAAAAAAATGTTCAAACCCCCGACTCAAGTAATTTACTATATGTTTCAGACAATTTTAAGCGTTTAAATAATTTCGGCGCTAGCGTATTTGCGCGCGTAACGCAAATAAACAGGACAAATTTCGTTTTGTTTACATGTTATGCAATCCTTATACATTCCTCAATGCACCCTATCAATTTGAGTCATTGTCGACTCCAGTGGCGTAGCTACGGGGGGGGGGGGGGGGGCACGTGCCCCCCCAATCGTTTGGCAAAAAAAAAAAAAAAAAAAATGACGACCCGACAACAAGCCAAGATAATGATGTTATCAATGATAATAAAGAAGAACATAACAGTCGTTCCCTAGTATACTAGCAATAGCGCACCTATATCAGTTTGAAGAATCCTTCAAAGTGGGAGGCCGCAGGCATACAATCATAGCGCCTTATGCGAATTGTCAGTCCCGGGCGCGAAGAGCGACGCTCACCGCATTTCAGAAGTATAGAGCGCGTATAGGCCTAACAAACTGCCTAGCGCATGGTAAATCGTCCACCATACCAGGGGCCTCAGGATCCTGCAGCTGCCTCCCGCTTGTATAGATAATTTTGACCGTGTGACGCCTTCATGCATGAAATAAAGGCGCATAGCTGCACTACGTAGTCCAACATGTCTAGGCAAAGACAAACTTCCTTAACTAATTTCTTCAAGCCAAATGCACCCGTTCCATTAATTCATGATTCATATCTAGGCTATACTGTTGATGATCATGATTGTAAGAGCACGTCCAGTCATCTTCTCCAGAGTCGACATCTGCATCAGTTGAGCATAGGCCTACTGAACCTAACCCAAGGGACCCGTGTCATAGGTCTAGTCACGCGGTACTTGAAAATGGGCGACAGCAATCAGGGGACGGGGGAGGGGAGACATGCCCCTCCCCCATTCATTTGAAAGTGGAGGTGATTGTCCGTCCCACTTTTTAATATGCATACATTATGTATGTTTGATTCTATAGCTTGAACTACGAATCATATAATATTTATGTCTCGGGTATGCACCAAATCGCACAATTTAAAGCCAAAAATTTGCAAAAGCTCCCTACAGTGGGAGGGGGACATCCCCTCTCGTACCCTCACCGGGACCCTCACCCGCTTGGTCGCTTCGCTCCCTCGCAATGCCCCCCACTTTAGAGAACCTTTTGCCCACCTTCTTGAAAATGATCCTTCTACATCAAGTGCATCATGTACAGATCCAGACAATGTACGCCAGAAACAACAGTTCCACCAGGAGATACACATGGGATCAACAGCGTGTGTTTTAGTGTGTCAAACAATCCCCAGTTTTTCGAAGTTCAATCTTTTACAAATCTTACAAAATGCATAATAACAATAATGACCATACTTCTAAAATGTTATTTTAAACACGAATTTCAAAATTTTCTCCACGTGGGAGGGGGTAAACCCCCTCCCACACCCTCCCCCAAATAAGTGTAGACAAGCACGGATATACGATGTGAGCATATTTGAGTCTGGTGTGTGTGTAGGTTCGATTGTGTTTGTATACCTTATCATGATGGGGATGATTTAAGTCATGATTTCTTTAATTTAGTATAGGTTTTCCCATTCATTGTAACACTATTGTAATTCAATTTCATTAATTCGTCATTCAATTTCGTCCCGAGAAACCAACAGAGCGTAAATCCCAACTTCAATTTCGTCAATGGTCATTCTATTTCGTCAATGGTCATTCTATTTCGTCATTGGTCAACCAATTTCAAATATTTCGCATTCAAAATCGTCAATTGTCATTGGAATTCGTCTCGGCCACTGAGCGGGTGGTGAATGTTAAGTTCAATTTCGTCATTGTGCAAACAATTTCGTGAATTTGTCATTCAAATTCGTCAGGTGGTATAGCCTTTTGTTGGGATAGGAAAACCAGTGTGTGTGTGTGTGTGTGTGTGTGTGTGTGTGTGTGTGTGTGTGTGCGTGTGTGTGTGTGTGTGTGTGTTACCCCCTATATAATTAATGTTACAATTTAACAATTACATCAAGACAATTATAACAGAAAATTACCTCCTAAATACATAGGACGAATTTGAATGGAGTTTTGACGAAATTGGTTGCCAATTGACGAAATTGCTTTCGCTTTTATGTGTTCAGCAACTGTGACCGACGAAATTGATTTGCAATTGACGAAAATGTGTGCCTAATGACTAAATTGTGTGGTGATTGTGTTAAATTGATTGACGAAAGACGAAATTGAAGTTGGGATTTCCGCTCTGGTGGTTCCTCGGGACGAATTTGAATGACGAATTAATGAAATTGAATGACAAAAGTGTTAAAATGAATGGGAAAACCTATATTATCAAATTTCCTTCCAAGGTATGCACCAGATTGCATTATTTCGAGTGAAAATTTGCAAAAGCTCCCTACCGTGGGAGGGGGGACACCCCCCTCCCACACCCTCCCCCACTCGGGCGCTTCGCGCCCTCGGGCTTGGTCGCTCCGCTCCCCAATCCGTTGACCCTCGCTACGCCACTGGTTGACTGATAATAACAGAGTGCGCTTGCGTCAAAGTCAAAATTACGCGCGCACGCAAAATGGCAACATATGGTAAGAACACACCTTTCTATATTCGTCCATAACTTCCTGAAACGTATGGGTAGCCTCCAATTTGTTGTCATATTTGAAAAGTATATGGGTTGTAGATGTGATTTCATACATCATTTGGCTTTATTAGATATTCTAAAAGCGTCCTTTGACACGTTGAAGTTACGAATTAGATTTGTTGTCAATTTTAATGCATCTCGTTTCAAATGATGATGCACTTTTGACCGTATCTCGATTGTTTTTTATTGCTTTTCTCTCAAATTGTAATATATTGTAGCTGACATTATCTTCTACCAGATTCGAGAATAAACTGAAAGCTTTCATCGCACTTGAATAAAGTAAGACATAAATTAGTTTTAACAGTTAAACTCAAATATTACGTTTTACATATGCGTGTTGTACAATGCGCGTGGATCAGGAAAACATTTATTTTACTTCATTACTCTGAATAATGATACCCCCTCAACAATTCCACTGAATTTCAGTTATTTTAGATGCATTATGGGGGAATACGAGCGCTTCAACGATAAAGATGCATCATGATATAGGTTGCACGGTAGTAAATATTATCCCCATAGACTTACACACTAAAAACCACGATTTTAATCTAAAACAAAAACAAAAAATGATTGCATGAAGTTTTCTATTTTGTTTATATCTGTCTATATCATGGTAGATCGATCAAAAGAAAAAAATTGAAAAAAATTGATGCAGCTGAAAATTAATAAAATGAGCCTTGAACGAAGAATACATATTTTTCAATTGTCTTTTCTAAAGGATTCCAGATATGCATGCTTTGAACTTAATTATCAACAAAAGTCATTATTTACCAGATTTATCAAGACTTTGGGCCTATTATGGAAGATAGCATTATAAATTACGCGCGCGCGTAAATTGACAAAATATGGTAAAAACATACCTTTCTATATTCGACCATTACTTCCTAAAACGTATAGATAGCCCCCAATTTCTTGTCATATTTGGAAAGTATATGAGTTGTAGATGTGATTCCATACATTATTTGGCTTTATCGGATATTCTAAAAACATTACGAATCATATTTTTTGTCGATTTTAATGCATCTTGTTTCGAATGATGATGCACTTTTGACCGTAGCTCGGTCGTTTTTTATTGATTTTTTCCCTAGATTGTCTTCTAAAAGAATCAAAATGATTTGACAATTTGTTTTGCACTATAATGACATAATATATGGATTAGTTTGATCAGTTCCAATCATATTTTACGTTTTACATACGTGCATCGTTCAGTGCGCGCGGATCAAAGAAACACGTTTTGTTCTCATTACTCTGGATTATGCTACCCCCTCAACACTTCAACTTAGTTTTAGACTCAGTATGGAGGAATGCGAGCGCTTCAAAGATAAAGAAACATGCGCGCGCTCAAACTTTCACAAAATGGTAATAACATGCCTTTTTATATTCTCCCATAACTGCTTTAAAAGTATGGATACACTCAAATATTATATAACATTCAGTTAGAACATGAGTTGTAGATGCGATTTCATGCAAAACTTTGGCATATCGAATTTTATGACTTCGTTATATTTCACATTGAAAAGTCAAAATCATCATTATACAAATGATGCACAGGCATGAGTGGATCGGTACGAATTGGATGCACGAATTTAACTTTGGTATGGTTTAAACCCACGAGCGCAGCGAGTGGGTTTTAGACCATTTCCAAAGTTAAAAGAGTGCATAATATTTTGTACGTACAGTATGTACAAATGTTTGACTTGTGATTTTATAGCAAGAACAGGATAAGTCTCCTAGCTATTATACATCATTGATATTTTGCTTTAAATATCCATAATTTGTTGTTGTTTTTGTATAATATATGTAGATATATAAACCGAACACAAAAAGTAACTTCACCCCTAAACAATTGCCCATAATTTCATAACCGATTATGGTTTCAAGATGTCATCTTATCACAATATTGGCACAGTTGTTTTGTTCGATATGTGCAAAAATCAGAGATATTCATTACTTTATGGCTGGATGAGCACAGATTAAAGACAAAATGGCCCAATTCAAAAGTCACAAGGTATTGCGCGTGCCTGTACATTGTTGTGAATCCGCACATGCAATCCGGAATGCATTGATCATGGTCTATGAAACAATGATGTTTGATATTCCATTCATTTAGATTTTTTGATGGCACATGTGGTAAAATGCATTAATTGCAATTGTAAAACAGTGCATTTTTTCCAACTCTCAATAATTTGTAATGATGATAATACTTTTGCGAATTTTGAAATATGACTATTTTTTCTATAATGTCTGCTCACTCAACCATGGATTAATGGTTACCTCTTATTTTTACACATTGTTTTCCTAACTACCATATGGATATATTGGCAGTACGAAATCTTGAAACGATTCTTGGTTATGCAATTATGGGCAATTGCTTAGTGGTGAAGTTACTTTGTTGTGTTCGGTTTAGATAATGTATATTGGTAGATGCCCTTTATTGGCCTCCATGATATTCTGAGGTCAAAGGTCACATAAGTAGGTCAAAGGTCACATGTGAGAGTTTACCTCTGTATGTTGGTTTGTTGCATGAATGCGCGCAAGTGGACGAGACACATGACGGCTATCGCCTTGTATTTGAATCTTTCCTTAATGACACCTCAGTATAACATGATAATCATTGTATCACCTGGGCCTGTATTCCATAAACTTTTAAGAAAACTTGCTTACAATCAGCAAATTGACTAAGAAAAATTGTTTACGTAAGCTGATGCTATAAGCCGTATTCCATAAATTGTTAAGAACTTTTGCTTACAGTAAGCAAATTGCCTTAGCATTTTCACTTACGTAAGAAAACGTACTTAGCCGTATTCTATAAACGATTTTGTCTTGGCTTACAAAATAAGCAAATATTCTCAAAAAACTTTTGCTGACGTCACGAATGTGGTCGCCGCTCAACTCTCTGCGACAAAACTTTTTCATTTTGTGCGATGGAATTCCTATGGAGATTGCGTGTTTAAGGATTTGTCGCAGCGCAAACAAAATTGTATGTGAATAAATGGGGACTGCGGACAAATAAATATCAGAGTTGGCACGGAGGGAGAAAAGAGTAACTACTGTATGAAACAGATTCAAAGTCAGATAACACTAAATCAAGGTAATACATTAATTATTAAATTGGAAACTGTGATTATATTATGTCTGTCTAAACATTCAAACATTCAACATTCAAAAGGGGATCGGAAGAGTTAGAACGTCACTGGTTACTCGTACAGCCAACTACCGATACTGTATACCCGCTGGCTCAGGCGTAGCTAGCCATCCCGATTGCTAGCGGGCCTGGCGCGCCGGTGCTCGCCTAGCAGTACATGGTCACGGGATAGCTGCAGTACTTTTTTTTAATTACCGGGCTATTGATGAATTACGACTTACTTTTTGTGTTAGGTTTAGCTAGTTTACAACATTATTAGTTCATGGATGACTTACCTTTTGTTTGAGGCGTCCCTTGTAATTCGTATGCATACTTCAAAGAATTAATTAGGTTCATCTTTAAATCAGACGGTGTGCGAATGATATCAATATTACTGCATTATCAGATTATCTTTACGTACATGCAACATAGTCAAGCCTCGATCTTACAGTACAATACTACATGCCCAAGCTTCAATCTTACATACATATCATTTTTGTCTGATATTTAAGCCACCTATTAGGTGGATTAATTTTAAGACAAACATCTTACGCTGATATGTTTATGGAATACCAAAGCTTGTTTAAGCAAATTTGCTTATAATAAGCAACAAATCTTAGCAAATTTGCTTACCGAAAAGTGCGTCTAAAATTTTACAAAATTTGCTTATGGGGGGATTTAATCATTTGAGGATTTTTAGCCAATTGTCTCGGTCTCGGAATATTTCGGCAGGTGGTCTCGGCCGCGAAAAAATTGGTCTTGGTCCCGTTTTTGTAAAGCACCACTTCCCCCCCCCCCCCCCCAGTCCAAAACTGCTTTCGGCGCGGCTGACACACACAGTGAAGACGAATCGAAATGCAAAACCTTAAAACATCATGATTATTACTATTATTATTGGTAGCAGCATGCATGTAGCCGCGGCAATTAGAGTACGACTGATCCCCATTCCCGAACCTTCGGAATAACGAATCTTCGGAATAACGAACCGTTGGAATAACCGAACCTTCGGAATAACGAACCTTCGGAATAACGAGCTGTAACCTTAAATCCTTAGGGTTCATGATTGTTCTGATCTGCTTTTTTCACGATTACACCCATACGCATGCTGCTATCATCGCATTTCTTCGGATATGTCTTCCGTAGATATTTGTTTATCTTTTGATGAAAATTGTGCCTTTTCATACTATGGTTTGTATGTCACGTATTTTTATATGTCACGTGTCAGACATACAAAAATGAAATTTCACATAATCTTATGGACAAAAATAAATGGAATGTTTTAGATTATAGAATGACACATTTTATATCTGTACAACCATTTACTGAATGTTGAATGACATTTAATATGATTGAATCAATACAGTGGTAAAACAAATGATAAAACAATACAAAACAAAATAATTTTAAACAATGTACACACGTAAGAATAATAATTGTAATAATTATAATGACAATGCGGTGGCTGCTATACAGGGTGGCCCAAAAAAAACGGAACGGGGCACTTCCCAAAATAAAGTACCAAACTATTTATGTCCATCAGTTAGGGTGTCTTTTCCAATGAAAAACAATACCAAGAACAGTAATTTTGGACGTGTAGTTTTTGTTTTAGGACGCTGTGAGTGAGACCATGTCAGGTGCCAATTTTTGTCAATTTGTACCTATTCAGGGCCAGTAAAACCGCACTCACTGCCCGTAATACCATGCCCATTATCTCGGAACACGGCTGAGTGCACACTGTCAATGACGCGCTGTGTATACGGTATGAAAGGCGGTGCGTGTGCTTTTACTGGCCTTGACTAGGTAGAAATTGACAAAAAACGGAACCTGACATCATGTCAATCACAGCGCCCTAGAACAAAAACTACTCAACCAAAATGACTGTTCTTGATATCGTTTTTCATTGGAAAGGACACCCTATCCGTTGGACATAATAATTGTGTTGCTGTATTTTGGGAAGTGCCCCGTTCCGTTTTTTTTGGGCCACCCTGTATAGAGTGAATGTTCTGTCTATTTGACGCTCGCGGCGCATCATCATGTTGATTTCCAGAGTCCCAGTCATTGGATACATACTGTAACAAATCTAGCACACAAAGTACATATTTCCACTCCCTGGGGAGTCTTTCAGCCTGGCACATTGTATGCGAATACAGTGCTAACGAATCACGTTCCATCCGTCAGGGCACTCTCTGGTTCCGAACTCGGGATCTCATGATTGGATGTCCTTCCAATCTACAAGCAAAACCATAATATTATATTTTAGGCCTTTGTAAATATGTTTAGGTCTAGAAAGATATATGAAATAACCATAAAATCAATAATGTTTACAATGATTATAAACCATATTTGCTTTTTTTTATTGTGTATAATATTTCAAACAAATCAATTTTGTTGTATTATGAATTGTCAAATTTTACATTTCGAACCTGCAAACAATTTGGTTGCGATTGGCATTCAATATTATAATACGGGGATTGGGATACGAGGGTGTGTCGACATCGTTTGGAAATACAAAGTCAAAATAAAAGGGTATGAAAGCTGACATATCTTTGGAATGAGTCTTTTCCTACTGTTGTTACTACTTGTAAAGCCCAACAACTAACATTCATAATCAGAAGAAAAGCCAATAAGTACACTTATATTCACACATTGAACTTATGGAAGAGAGTTAGTATCGGTATCAAGGCTAGCCTGATGAAGATCCTAAAAGATGTGACAAGCTACAAAGTGACACATTTAACAACCATCCTCATGCAACATGATATCACATAAAGAAATCAGTTCTTTTTAGATGCCAATCAAATTTACTCTATGGTATTTTCACAAAATAATGTGAAATACACTAGCCTATAATTTTGGAGGTATGTTGATTTATACTACATGTACTAAAGAATTGTACTGAATGATATCCCTCTAAAAAAAAACAGTATACATTTATGTACAGTACATCATCCGCTAAAGAGTAACAATGATGTGCTCGACAGTCATTTATTTGTTAGACCATAGATGTGTTGTGCTTTAACTACTAACAGGAAACGCTATGAGGGAAATTTGAAAAACCATAACCTGTCCCATGCTTGTTTTTATTAATAAGAATACAACAAGGTATGAGGGAACCGCTAGCATTTCAATTGGATTTTGAAGATTTGGACAATGTTACTAGGTTCCCTGTAATTCAACTGGACAAAGTAAGTTATTCCATCTTCTCCAGGGGCCGATACGTTTGTATCCTTCAAAGTCTCTTCTAACTCAAAAATTGTGAATGGTTCATTTATTACCAAATCAAAAGTATTATTACAACTTTCCTCAACATTAATTTGTTCAAAGGCTGCAAGGACTTCTCTCTTCTTATGACCACTAACCGAGTTTCCAACGGATGTTAAATATTCCCCAAACTCATTAGCTTTATCCTCGTCATTTACTATCTGTTCTCCTTTATATATTACTGACATTTTTTTGTAATTTTATTTCCTATATTACCATTTAAAGGAACTGCAGCGTCTAAATGGCCTATTTTTCACAATTAGGCTCTCTATAAGTAATTTGTCCTCAAGAAAAGGAATTTGGCAGTCATTTCCCATTAAAAATCAATCAATTTTGGGGTGAGTAGTAAATATCTAATTGTCCTGGGAACGCCCCTTTTAAATCGCCAAAATGTGACGTCATCTAAAGAACTTCGGCCCGTACACGACGCCTAAATTCTGTAGATGACGTAAGCCGATGAATTGTCAATCACACGTCAATCACGCTGCTGATTTTGGACCCTTAATGTGGGCGGGGCGTAAACTGGCTGCTAAGTGAGATTTGGCATCAGAAAATTAGCCTAAAATCACTACTGTGTTTATTTGTATGGAGTTTTTTTTTTCGGCAGACCTAGTTTACAAGTCATCATCTATGGAATAAGTGCCAAAGTAGGTTGTATTCTTCAGTTCCTTTAACATTAGAATCAAGTTCCTTAATTTCGAAACAAATGTAAAACGATTCAATTTCATAGCGTAATTTAACCAAAAGGTCCGTTTTGCCTGCCGTATAGTCCACTGGGCTTCTCTTTTCTTATCTTTATATAATTGAACATTTTCTAAACTCCAAAATTGTATCAATTTTTGTTTACTTTATGTTTGACTTTTAGCTTTAGGTTGCATTCCTCTGTCCACAACCGGACTGTATTACAACCTTTTCCTTTCTTACTACTTCCGTAACTAATTTAATATATCATATAAACATTCCATAAAGTTTGCATCAAATACATTTACATCATCATCATATAATGTTTCAATATGCATCCTTTCTTCACTCAATCTATGAAAGACTGTCCAATCCATTTTTTTAAAGGACCATCTAAAATATTGGTTTTCCTGTTTCTCCTTTTCCATATTTGTAACACTATATTGAATGCAGGCTGGAAAGTGGTCACTTCCAAACTTGTCTGCGAAGACAGACCAAGTACATTTGCTGGCTATCGCAATGAAATCAAGGATAAGTGTAAACATGACGTTCTCTCCGAAATGGGGTCCAAATGTGTACCAGATCCATCATTCAAACAACCAAATCATGTTTTAACAAAGACTCTTCCATTAAGCGTCCATTTTTTTCGTTTTTTGTTCACTCCCCCAATAAACGATTATAGGAATTACAATCTCCCACTATTAATAATTTTCCTTCATCTTTAACATTTTAATCAAAGTATCAACAATATCGTGATTTATATCCTTACATGGGTTATATTAATCTACGACTGCTAAGTGGGTATCTCCATAGTATATATTTACTAATTGCATTTTTATATCTGTTTCAATTTCCACATGCTCATAATTTATGGAAGTACAGTATGTATATAAATATAGCACATCCACCTCATAGTATAAATGTTTACAAATACCTATATAGATAGGAATATCAATTATAATTTCCCTTTTTACCAAGTTTCCTGAATACAAATTATATGAAGACTTCATCTTGGAGTTTAAATAATCAATTAATTCTCCGCTTTGGCCGTTCATTCTTGCGCGTTCCAGTGGAGGATGAGGAGCGCGGTCATACATAAATTAAGTACATGTATCACCATTTTGAGTTGCTTCTTCTACTGCATACAAAAGCTTATCTACAACCGACCTAATTATTCTAAGGCTTTCGTCTTGAGGTCTTTCTTCCAAGAATCCAGATACTAAATTAAAATAAGATTGTATCAATTCCTCGTCTGTGGCCAAATTTAAACAATTTCCCGTTTTCTCTTGAGCTGATTCCGCTGTAGGAACCTTTACAATTGAGTCAGCTGGCCGCTGCGTCTACTGAGAGGGCCCAGGGTCTCGGTCCTCAACCACATCAGGGGGACAGATGGGGTAGGTTGGGAAGGGGAAGCTCCCTCTCCCCTACTCACCTGTGGTACATTGTAACTATGGGCTTGGTCGTCTTTTCCGGCCTTTTTTTTTTATAGCAGTTGCTGTGCTGCTTGGGCAAACTTTAGATTGAACTTTAATTGAAGGTACATCTTTCGCCTTTTTTGTCTCTTCGCAGCGGCCATTGTAGGCGGCAAGGTGGTGTTTGCCGCAATGTTCGCATTATTATTATTTTATGTACTTTCTCTGAGGACAATCATCAAAAGTATGTGGTCCACTACAACGTACACATCTATTTTTAAATCTACATTGGTGAGACACATGACCGTGCCGTTGACATTTGTAACATCGTACCACAGGGGGTATATACTCTCTCACTCTAAACTTCTGGTAGCACAGTGATACCTCATCGAACAAGACAATGCTATCAA
The DNA here is from genome assembly GCA_037951105.1 of Echinarachnius parma. Lineage (NCBI taxonomy): Eukaryota > Metazoa > Echinodermata > Echinoidea > Clypeasteroida > Echinarachniidae > Echinarachnius > Echinarachnius parma. The sequence goes on along the minus strand of JBAMJV010012281.1, from coordinate 6,223 downwards.
ATGAAATGATTACACCTCGCGTTGGCACCCATTCAGGACTTGTATTTGCCCCATCTTTATTTTGTTGTTTTCTCTTATTCTCTTTATTTCAACCCATTTTTGTTTTCTTAATTCCCCTTGAATGTCCTTCTTATTCATGTCACTTGGTACTCCCGAGATTACCCCTATTGTCTAGTGTATTCCCTTCTACGTATTTACAGGCGTGTTACCAAACGTTTGAATACCCAGCAGGGCATTGATTGCTCCGCAAGGAAATATTGAACTAGAATGCCGGATATGACAGGTTTGAATATATTTCGCAATACGAATCAAATTAAGATTGCGTAATGACTTGTTTGACTCCATCGATAGAATAATCACTTTTAAATTGAGACTCTTCGTGTGTGCCCTTGAGGTAATGAAAGGGCCATCATGTTCTTGGTCAGACATGTCAGATGACGAGTCTTTTCTGAGATTCAAATTTGCCACGCTGTCGTTGAGACTACCTTCTCGACCTCTCTTTGTTAGTCGACCCACTCTCTCAAAACGATGAGAATTGTGTATGTTTATTAAGGGTCTACTCAGAAAGAGCCTGGAAATTCGTTCCCTCGTCTGACCCCGCCAAAATAGACCACGGGACCTTTTGGTGGGAAATTCAATAGTATATACAATATAATACAAAATCGGTGCTGTGCTGTAACGAAGTGCAATAATTTGCAAAAATTAGTCCAACGTGCTTGCTTACCTGTCAGTTTGCGATCCTAATCCGATCAAATATCCTCCAAGATATTATTAAATCCAAAATAAAATAAATCAAAATAAAAATCCGTGATCAATTTGCACGGTTAGGCGACCCGACCCGACCCGACCAGGGATGGGCATGCTCAAATGTCCCTATCCATGCGTCACCAGAAAGACTTATTTACGGCTACCGATGAGTCCCTTGACTCGGGTGATGAAACGGTATTCAATATATCGCCGTTTTTTCTGATGAGAGAGTGCTTGAAAAAGTAATATATTCATATTCTGCTTTCTAGAAGAGTAATATTCAACTTATGCCAGTTTTTTAAATTAATATACCCTTTAAATGTATATGAAAGTTACCTCGGAATTTACAAATATTGCTGGACTAAAATTGAAATAAGGTGATAAGTACATATTTTTAGGAGAACAAATGGTGTACCAAGGTAAATCTCACCTCGGTATTTCAATATTAGCCATGAATATTGCCTGGGGAGGGCAAACCAAATGATTTCCAAATTCTTGAAATAGGCTTCCTGGGAACCAAGAATGTCGGCTCTCGTTGGCATTTCGGGAACCGAGAAATCTCGGTCCCCGTATTGAGCGGGGTTTTTTTTTCTTCTTTTTTACGCTTTATTCTATCATTTACCAATTCTTTATTACAGGCATAATACCTTATCTAAAGAAGGTATGGATTGAAGTACAAACAAACGAGGAAAAAAGGAGTATGGGTTTCTCAGAACATGACGTGATTTCGGCTCTGTGCAAACTATCCTGCTGTAATGACATCCCTAACCAGGTGGGTACTTATTTGTATTTGTTTCGTTAAACGGACCTATTGTAGGTTAGTAGTTCGGGCTTTTAATAAATGGGTTGTGCACTTCTGGATAAAATCATGCATTTTTTTATTAAATATGTAGACAAAATCGTACACAAATCAGCTGTTGCTGTGTCGGACAAGCCCCTGAATAGCGTTTCAACTGGCCATGAGCAAGCAGTAATGATAGGCTAGGCATGAGCTGGTCTTTAGAGTCTCGAATTAATGACGTCCCAAGATTTTGTTATTAGTCATATAATGTATAATCTGCACCATTGTCGCGTCTGTACTTTCCGTCTCATTTATTTTCGTTGTTTGAAACGATCAATCAGAGGGGCTGTAACGAAACTTTGTACGGATTCTAAATATTTTCATAGTACTTTATTTCCCATTTCTCTATTTTTCAAATCATTTCATGCATAATGACCTATTATTTCTCGAAATAAATCATAGAGTAATGATGTAAATCAAACATTTTGTATTAAGAAAAAGCAATGCACTTTTGTCTCTCTGTAAGTAAATTATTTCTCTCGGACCCTGTAATGAGCTGACGGCCTTGCTGTGACCGCAGATGTCATTAATATACATGTTCAGACCTATTTAAATAAGTTCAAGTCAATATGAAAAGACAGTTGTCACATTTTCTTTATAAAACCATAAACATATACACTCAATGTGTTGCACAATAATTGTCAGGTTTACATAGAGTTTAGAATGATATATGTATAGTGCAGTGGGCATTACAACCATGATAGAGGAACAAGGCTAGGAAATATGTGAGTTTGCAAAAATGCTCCTAAATAGATCATACACACAATGGTGCAATTTTACTTCTTTGCCGAGCCTGCACCTGTCGACTTGGCGTTGGACCTTATTTCAACCTTTGTTCTGAGTGTTTACACTACTTATCGTACTATCTTGTATAATCGGTGATTTCATCTTCCGGTACATCCGTTGCAACCGGTTGGTGATGATTCTCCCACTTGATTGAACAGCATCCCAAGACACTCTTAGTTGTAGCCTTTTATATGACGACACCCACTGCCCGTGTATGTCTACTTTCCTTCACTGGGTGGATGATCGCATTTACTCCATCTCTTGTGATATGCTTTGTCGATCTACCACCAATTTGCTGACATTCCTAGACTTGACATGATATCCAGCTATCACTTCGTCTATCATTCCCACCTTTCCAGCAGACGTATCCGTTCCTCCTTCTTGGGATATTCAAGGAACATACTTTCAACTGACTTTGATCAAGATCCATCATCTCCAACAAGCGTACTATGAGCAGTTCCTCGCATTTTAACAGTAACAATTAATGTATCACCGAGCCTACTGGTAATGCATCACATGCCTGGTGCAGGACAGGGGTTATTTGAAGGCGGCCAAACATACCTTTTCATGTTCTCGTCATAAACTGCTGATAGTTGTTAAAGGGCAATGAAACTATGGCTTTCGGGTATTATTATCGTTTAGATAATGTTGGCCTCCTGGATCCCATGAAATCCTTACGTGAACATACACACATTTTACTAATTCTTACGGCGGCAAAAGGTGATGAGAGCAGCCATGTTCTTGTAATTGCCCGACATGCTTTGCAAACTATGACGTGTGTGCTACGGGTCGAACAAAAAGTTTTTCACTGATTTACAGACTCGTCAAGCATCTACAAGTATTCAGACAATGGTTTTTAATAAGTGCTATTGAAATGCAATAGTGCATATCACTGACAGTCATTAAATGCATTGAGCCATTTTGCGACATTTCACTTCCTGCCTCCCCCTATTCTATGGGCTACTGCAATCGCCCCAATTGCATAATCACTACACATAATGCACCGTTTGAAAGGTATATAATGAGGCTTTATTGTAAAACCAATTTCGAATATGCTAATTTAAAAATATGAGAGATATGATCGATCAAACTTGAGTTTCCGAACTTTTTTTGAGGGGTTTATAATAAAAAGGCATATTACGATGTATCAAGTAGGATAAACTCTATCATTGAGTTGCATTGCCCTTTAATACAGCCACTGGCATTCGAATAACTAGAGCCCCTCTGCAAGCCATCCGGTATTGATAAGTTCTTGGGGTACATCTAAATTAACATGCCTTATGACTATTCTTGTAATCTATGTTCATATGTTATGTTGATAAAGTTGTCCTTGATTCATATACCCTAATGGATATTTATTTATGTTACCAGATTGACTTTGAAGGAATACACCTCATCTTGACGGCGCTGAAAGCTGATTGCATAGAGACACAAAAGCAAGCAGCATTCACTATCTTGAACCTCACCGATTCAACGAAAGTCTGTACACAGTTCACTAGGCAGCAGTTAGCCATTCTCCGAAAGCTAAGAAACAAGGACGATACGGCGATTTCCCCGAAAATAGGACAGGCACTCAGGCGTATCGAGCAATGTTGTAAGCAATTTATGTTCGTAATTATCTCAATTTTTGTTTAGTCCTACTCTTGTACCAAGCATTTGACTGAATTTGACTGAATAAATTACCAATCACTTATCCTCAAACTATCATAGCGACAATATAATTGATTCGAGTCTCCGCACAAATTTAAATTATTACACCAGTTAACCGTTAAAGGGACTAAGTAACATTGTTCAAAGCCTAAAAATCCAATTGCAATTATAGCGGTTCCCTCATGTATTGTTGTATTCGTATATAACAATGAAAGCATGGGACTAGTTTCATTTTTTCAAAATTTCCCTTTCGTTAAAAAGACTTGTACGATTGGTGTCAAATTATCTACTGGATCGTCAGAACCGTGTACAAAGTGAGTGCAATGGGTTAGTGAATACCATTTTGCATTTTTGCTAATTTCTCGGCCATATAACATCCATTTAAAGGTAGTTCAGATTCGTCAAATGAGATGCGCGGCGCCATCTTGCATACGCGTTGCGCACGGTGCGTAATGCACGTTAGCTCAGTGTCATGCGGTGCGCGCAAACTAACCCAGTTCAAAATGGCGACCCGCTATGTAGCATCCCCACGCTTGATGCCCTTTAACTTAAACAAATGTCTCACACCACCCAGTTGACATATCTGATAACAACTACATTAATTGTATCAACCACTCATCACTTTTTGCACATGCCAACAAAGTTACTAGATCCCTTTAAAGGCGAAATATCCTACACCGCCGATTACAAGTAAGTGTACGCGTGTGTGTTTGTGTGTGTGTGTGTGTGTGTGTGTGTGTGTGTGTGTGTGTGTGTGTGTGTGTGTGTGTGTGTGTGTGTATACTTCATGACGAGCGCAATTAATTATTACGCAAATTATCACAATGATACAAGCATATCCACTGCAGGCACATACACACACATACAAACGTACTTCTGAACAATTGCAAATTATATTTTCAAAAATTCCTTTTTGACCTGTAAGTAAGTTGATGTGTGAACAAATGTAGTCACTATCATATGCATGTTTTAAGGATTTAGTGCATAACTGATTAATATTTTGAATGTCTGTTTTATCTTTCATTAAGGTGGCATTGAAGCGCATAACGGAATCGATCAACGGAATAACAACCAAACAATCTGGATCGTCAACAGTCAGATACACGGCGATGTGAATTTACAAGGACAAGTGGTCAACTGGCTAAAAAGTACACGCGATATGTATTGTATGCAGTATCACAATTATCCACAAACTTTACTCCAGTATACTATTACAACTGTGAAGACACTTATAATTACACTGTGTTCATTAATATTTGTAATCATGTTAACGTGCATGTTGAATTGGTGTGACTAGGTCCCATCTGCACATTCCGTGATTATATAATAGATAATAAAGGGACAATAGAGATATGGACTAAAACTGTCTCGAAAAGGCAAATTTATGCATGCGTGATAAAAAAAAAAATTCCTTTTTGTCAACTAAAGTAGGATATTTCAAAGTATGGGGCAGGATGGGACACGGGGCAGGATGGGACAAGCTTATATTATTCATGGGAAGCAATAGCTAGCGCTATCCGTTGTACTTTTGAAAGACACATGCTCGGGTAGCTATATTTACGCCCAGTGATGACGAGATACTTTTGAACTGTTGTAGAAAAACGCATTAGTTCGATTTCCGTCACGGCAAAATTTAGGCTTGTAAGAAGTTAGATTGTCTCTGACACGATATGACGAAGGATTGAAAGTCGATTGTGTGTGATTGTGGTAGCTAATATATCAACCTTACTTCATGACACGTACTAGGCTGAATGCTATTCCTTGTGCCTCGGCGTGGTGCAAAATGTAATGTGATTGTGTGTGGGGGGGGTGGGGGGGGGGGGGGGGGGGGGGGGGGGGGGGCAGGATCTTGAAAAAAATGTGGCCCATCCTGCCCCACCTTCCCCTACGTAGTAGTAGTCAGTGGCGTACCCGGGATGTTTTAAAATTGTTTAAATTGTTTAAATTGTCGGGGGGAGATGTCGGTGAAAAAGTTTTTAAGGGCGGTGTCGGTGAAGTATTTTCGAGGGGTGTCGGTGAAGATTGTTCGAGGGGGTGTCGGTGAAGAATTTTCGAGGGGGGTGTCGGTAAGGATTTTTCGAAGGGGGGGGGGGGGGGGGGGTTGTCGGTGAAGACTTTTTGAAGCCAAGTCGAGATCCGAGGCTGAGACCGAGCCAACTTGATTTTCTGGGGCCGAGACCATTGTTCTGATGTTCGAGG
>JBAMJV010012280.1:0-38840 GCA_037951105.1 Echinarachnius parma | reverse complement strand
AGGTCTTTGCCCCCCCCCCCCCTCCCCACAATCCAAAACTGCTTCCGGCGCGCCTGCTGGTAACTTTGTTGACATGTGCACAAACTAGTGAATGGTTGAGAACATCCGTTTTTCAGTAGTCTAGTCTGATATTTCCACTGAGTGATGTGTGAAAGTTCCACGGTAAATACATGTGATATGACCGGGTGATGAGCGAAGATACAAAGTGGCATTGGCCAGCCTACTGCACTCACTTTGTACACAGTTATAATTATCCAGTAGATAATTCAAAATCCAAACACTTCAATCACAAATCTCTTTATAACGAAAGAGAAATTCGAGAAAAAACAACACCTCCTCCATGTTTACCGGTTATACGATTGCAACGAAGTATGTGAGAACCGCTAGAGTTCTAAGTATGTAAGTTTTGCTGATTTTGACGATGTTACTATATCCCTTTAATAACCTACACGTCGTATTTCTTATCACCCAAAGTTAAATACTCATAAACACACATACTGTTTATTTTACTTAGGGAAATTCGCACGCGCCATATTCATCGTTACACAGTTACAATCGTTACGATTGTACTGTCAATGAAAGGTTTAAACTTTGGATGGACCCCTTTTGAGGGGTGGCTGCCGATTATAATGTAAAACATGCACATACAATAATGCATCCGAAGTTGTAAAGATACGTATGCTCTCTACAATCATGACAGTTTACATTTTTAAATCCAATTAGATTGTGAAAATCGGCACAAAAAAGTGGCCAAAATGTAGTTACAAACAATAAGAAGAGTAAAGAAAGAAGAAAAAAACATCTGTAGACGGTGTCAGATCGCCATCTTGTCTCTGAGCGAAAAAACGCACCAGAGGAATTCACGATATCTTGCCGCCCTCATGTACTGTAAACGTAGCTAGTGAACGAAGGCCGGTAACTGGAACGTGAGGCCACATCTGACACGTGTTGCTATTTGATGTTCGCGTGCGGCGTGGATATCTTTCACACTTTCTACGAAACCACGTAGCATCCAGACTTTTATAAGGATACAGGTGGGCGCATGGCGAAGAGAACCCCGTGGCCAAGATGGAGTTTCCGAGTAAATGAAAGAGCAACATGATAATATGCATGGAAGTAAAGTTTTACTTCTCACCGCGCAGACGGTGCAACTCAGCCCCATACTGAACGTATCGTTGCAACATATCTCCAATGCTTTGTGTACATGGAGTTAGAGGCTCACGCTGAATTAGTGGGACTTGAATAGAATACAGACAACCGAGTATAATATGAATCAGTATTAGTTTACACCACTTCGTATTGTGGCCTTTTAACAAGACCTCGCGTCTGAGCATAGCAGGAACATCTGGTAACGCGACTATCACACGAGCAGCGCCAGCAACTGTGAGGCCCTCTGTGAATTTCTTTTTGTTCAATCTTGAATTACTGTAAGCTATAGGTAGCGACCAATAAAGGGAGTACGTTCAACACTTACGTAAATGCGTTTACGGTTCAACAATGCGCATACGCGAGTGAGTGGAGCGTGACGGGACAGCGACGGCGGTTCTCATTGGTCAAAAGATGTTGATACTAAATGAGCAGGCTGGATGAGAACAGGCCCCACGGCTGCACCTATTTTCCTTCGGTTTACGCGCAACTTGTCATTCACCCGACAAGATACCATGTCAAGTCCCATTTAAACAAAATGAAATTAATTCCTGGGCCCAAATTCATGAAACCAAACTAGCTCATAGTTCCGCTCTAAATCTATATTAATTGATAGGGCTAAGCATGAAACTGGATATTCTTCAAGTTGCCACGCAGAGATATTAACTTTATAGTAGGAAATTAATCCGTGTCCAGTTAACTATATAATAGTGACCATGGACACATTGTGGTCCTGACAAAGCCCTATCGTCGTGAGTAGATGCACATCGCGTTTGTTGCAAACCCCCGGGTGCAAACTGCACAACTTTCATACAATGCATAGTTAAAACTGACACATGCAACAATATGAACTGTATACGTGGGTAAGTATCACGCTCGCACCTCGGTGAGTATTTTGACGGTTTGGTCACAGCAGTTTGTATTGATCTTATACAAACATATGGGCAATCGGATGTAAATTGCGCTCAATTCACACCAAAAAGTTTTTCAAGGTACCATCACACGGAATTCAAAGGAATGAGACCGGTCATAAATTAATAATGCTCAAATGTCTATTTCATCACTTCATTGCAACAGGTGAATTTTACGCCGTTTTTGATAAATAATACACAAAAAGGGTAAAAACGTATATATTCAACATGCATCATGACTGTAACGATTTGTAGAAATCACGTTCTTAACACTGTCCCTGTCACGGTTTTATTCCCACATGCAAATTAATTTTTCACACAAATGTACGCTGCTAAATGTATAGAACTGCTTTAAAGTCCCATAGATCAATATTAGAGGGTTTCCGGCGATGGAATCCTGAGGTACATCAATGCAAGAGAAAGCATGCATCTTCTGTCGTGTCTAAGGGGGGCGTATAAAAGCCAGTCGATAAACGAAGGTCAATATAACAAATCTAAACTTTAGACAAGCCTAATATGCCGAAGGAAAGGGTAGGACAATTTTCGCTTCTAGTTAAACCCCTCGTCCTTCAACGTTATCCTCCCTGCGCATACATGCTTTACGATTACATAGTGATATGTATCCCATGTAATATGTTACGATTTTGTTACGTTAAAGACATTATTGACGCAGTATCAGCATTCCGTATGACGTGATAACATTAAATAAACTTTCTTATCAATGAATAATGTTCTGTCCGATTGCGATTTTGTGTTATAGTTTGCGGAATAATTTAATATTGTACCAGTAGTTATCGTGGGTTCATTGGTATTGAACAATAACAGTGGTAATTTCCTTTTTTGAGAAATGTACTGTTTAAATTTAATTAGTATGCATTTTCCATGAATGTATTATCAAAACGTCATTAACGTTCGCACCAGAGAAAATTCTTGACCTTTTCAATATCCATAGGAAATATAATATGCTAACAATATTGACGTCAGCATTCAAGGCTGGCACAATAACACTTTCAATAAATACGTCATAATTTCATCTGCACTCTTCTCCAATCAAATAGGCTATCGATTCATGCATAAACCGCGTACCAAACTAATGTTTACTCCTTGAGCGAAGGGTTATTTTTATTTCAGTGACCCCCTGCAGCCAACGTATGAATTAATTAAAAGTCGCAACACCTCCGGCACTTTGTCACTAGACCTTCCCTCCCCTACACGTGCGCCGTCGACTGATTAATGTGCACTTGATACGTCGTGGAACTGCCGGGCAGGTTTCTATCATCGTATGATGGGCTTCGTCCGCTTCATCCATAGGATCAGGATTGGCGATTCTCCCCTGACCACGTTGACCACTTTGGACAACGTCCGAAGTCCAATCACTGCCTTACTTTATACAGAGTAGCCGCACCAGCCCTTGATGAATTCCCATTAGGGTCGCATGAGGATAGCCGAAATGAACCGACAGTATCAGGTGGATTGTTTTGGGTAGCCCTTAGGCATGTGAGGGGGGATTTACCTCTAATTGGGTTCTGTAGCCCCGGCTTTTAATATTAACATGGCGGATTTACAAGAGCTTAGACTGGTCAATTTAATTGAATACATAGGGAGGGTTCGTTACCGTGAAGAAGGGGTGCACGATACCACCATGTCGCGTTTGTTACTAACCTTGAAATTGCGCAAAACACGACGTATATTATTCTAAAAAATTCAAAGCTGCCTGTGGCTTAGACTTAAGTAACCTTGACCCATATTTGCATACTCTCCGGGATGGCAAATGCGTTTATGAGCCTACGATGGATTGCACTTTGAATTAAGCCTTCACGGGTCAGTAACCCGCCAACGTGAGTTAGCTCAGGTAACTAGTATAGGCTGCCAAGATCGTTCATTTGAGGTTGATCTTCAAAACACATGCATAAAAGCCAATCTATATCCATATGACCTACATACGTGTTTCATGTGCTCTTGTGTAAAGGAAATGTAACATGAAGATGCTGTATTTTACAGCTTACGCATAATAATGCATTTTTCATTACAATCATAATGAATTATTCTATTCTGACTTTTTGTTATCAGAAATGCATTTACATTTGTAAAGCAATACTGACATTCACATAATACCTTGTTTAGATTCAGATTCCTTTTCCTTCCACGCATTTTTGAAAGAGAGAAAGTTCGATGTGGTTTATTAAAGAATATCATTACATAACCCAAGCCAAGCAATACAAACATAGCATTTTATCTAACGTTGTAATCCTTGAAAAAAGGGGCCATAATAAAGTAGCCTATACTTGTTGTTGATGCAACCACCTTGTTCCGAATCTTAAATCCATTCTATCCGACATATCTTGATTTGATAAAGAAAGTTGGGGATTGCCTGTGAAAAAAGACATGCAGTGATATGACCTCGGTCAAGGAATACCAACATAGCATCACTAAAAGGTTATATCCTAGGAAACTGAGGCATATAAATTTAGTTACCCATCACTGTTTTGATGCAAACATACCTTGTTTTGAATCGAATGTCTATTTCATTCACATAATTATATTTTGTTAAAAGAGAGTTGGACAGTTCCGTAGAGCATTCAATGACCTCTCTGTCAAAGAAAGAGCAACATTCAATCAATGAAAGGCTGTGGTCTAAGAAAACTGCGGCATATAAATAGTAACCTATCATTGCTTTTATGCAAATAAACCTGGTTTCGAATTGCAATTATATTCATTCACGTAATCATATTTGGTCAAAAGAGAGTTGGACAGTTCCATAGAGCATTCAATGACCTCTGTCAAAACAGAGCAACATGCAATCAATGAAAGGTTATATTCCTTGAAAACTGTGGCATAAATAGTAACCTATCATATGCAAATAAACCTGGTTTCGAATCGCCACTCTATTTAATTCACATAATCATATTTTGTTAACCATGTTAACAGAGAGTTGGACAGTTCCGTAGGCCATTCAATGACCTCAGTCGAGGAAAAGCAACATTCAACCAATAACAGGTTGTATTCCTTGAAAACTGAGGAATAAATAATAACCATTGTTTTAATGCAAATTAACCTTGTTTCGTATCGCGAGTGTTTTTTTTATCGACAGAATAATTGTTATAAGAAAGAGTCGAGCAGTATAGGTCACTCAACAACCTCGGTCAAGGGATAGCAATAACATCAATAAAAAGGTTGTAATCCTTGGTAGGTAACCGAGGCAGAGTAACCTTAATTTGTTCGTTCCATCTTTCAGTGACCTCTGGATGGAATTTGATAAATTACTTTTGATTTGCAGCAATGTATTTCCATCTATTCATGCTTAACCTAGGTTAGCCCTTCTTCTGATGACGTGACGTAATATCATTTGTGTGTCATGCACCTGTGTAACTAGAAAATAGTCTAAAAAGAGCCATTTTTGTGGGCGCAGCTATAATGACGATATTCCAAAAATAAGTCGAAATTAGATATCCAAGAGTATTTCTCCCAGGTCTGTTTACGCGTAAAACAACGAATGTAACTTTATGTCTCAGTGTATTTGACGATGTATCATGCTTTTGATTAACAACATTCGAATATTATGAGAGATGACATTTTCTTTTTCTCGAAGAAAGGTTGTAATCTGCATCACAATATTTCAGTAATAACTTGAAGTTAAAGTATGTGCTTATCAAACCTCAACAAGCTATCATGTAAAATCAATTTCCGGAAAATAAATGACTTGGCACAGCAATTTAAAATTCTCAAAGAACAAAGTACCTATGCAGAAGTTATATTTAGTATGTATTATAATATATGAACCCATCTTAACCGTTCTGGATCAAGTTCATAATTACAGAGAATTGATTAAGTTATCCGTATACGGATTAGGTTAATGTATTGATTATGACTTCTTTCTACATGAATGAAAAGTGAACACGTTTCTAATTAAGTCATGCAATCTCAACAATTTGATAAAACTGTGATGACTTGTTCAAATATTAATAAATTGGAAATCTAGCGGAAAATTGTCGGTATGTTGACATCTACCGTAGATAACAAGGGGCTGCATAGTAAGGACAAACGTATAATAATGAACCTTACTATATATTTGGTATAGTATACTTTTGCAAATCTCAGCATCAATGATTATTTAAAGGGATCTAGTAACTTTGTTGACATGACTGTGCAAAAAGCGATGAGTGGTTGATACAATGTATATTGTTGTTATCTGATATGTCCACTGGGTGTTGTGTGAAAAATTCAAGTTAAATGGACTTTATATGGCCGAGTAATGAGCAAAAATGCAAAGTGACATTCACTAACTCATTGCACTCACTTTGTACACGGTTCTGACGATCCATTGGATAATTTGACATCTGAACACTTCAATCGTAAATATCTTTCTAACGAAAGGGAAATTTGAAAAACCGAAACCTGTCCCATGCTTTTTTTGTTAATAAGAATACAACAAGGTAAGAGGGAACTGCTAGAATTTCAATTGGATTTTGAGGATTTGGACAATGTTACTAAGTCCCTTTAAAGCTTGTCCTAGTTTTTCCCGAGTATACCAACATTACGTGTATGCAAGCTGGATATTGAAATGTTTTGATATGGACTGAGAAGAAACATATATCATGTTTACATATTAATGCACGCGATGTTCAATTATTGAATTTACTATTATATATGTTGCAGTTAGTTTGGGATTTTATTATCATGACAATGTGCTGAAAAGAAAGTATATTGTCATGATCAAGATGATTGTGGTTTGACTTATTAAAATAACAACACTTCAATAATTAAAATGAATTAAATATCATTATATAACAATAACTAAACCTATATATCACAATTAAATGACATAGTTGATTTCAAATCGTACGTTTTCATGGTTATGGGTATAAAATGTCACATATTCAGCAATCAATAAAAGATTTACGATATTAATTTTGTTCCTTGTTCATTTTGTTCACTGTTAAAAAATAATATAAAAAAACAGATGTCAATGTGTTAAATATTCGAAATGTCACGTCGTAGTCTGAGAAAATAATAGGCACTTTGCATCAAAAACGACGCTTGTTAGTATCCTTATCTTTCGTAAGTATACACCGGATAAAGCTGATAAATCGGAAATGTAATCATAGAACAATGGTTAACATTGCGCACCTGACCATTTGGAACAGGAGCAGCGGAAGTGTCATCTCTTTTTTTAACCCTTACCACCCCGCTGGCGCAAGTATTCTCTATACAACGTACGTATAGAGTGAATTCAGGGTGTCAATATGTATCTGTAAAAAAAACAGGTGGGTTAACGCATTCATCGACGTGTTTGTCATGTGACACTTCCACGTGACACCTATAATGATGCCTGGAGGGGTTTATGTCACTCCAGCGATACACAGGAGAGCGAAAACAGAATGATGAACCAACGACATACCTAATGGAGATCGAGGGAGGGCGACATGGAGGGCAACGCCCCCTTTGGTTTGCCCCCCCCCCCCCTCCTTCTACCCCGTTTAGTTAAACAAAAACAAGTAAGTGGAGGAACACACAATGCCGTATTATATCCACCTGTTCTTAGCATACTTGCCGTTCTATGGATAACATGCATTGCCCGGCCTCCTTTTATTATTTTGTACCCGTCTCGTTTGGACCTGATTCCGCCCTACGATGGGTACCTCTGCATTTTTGACCAAGATAGCATAGATTAGGTTCATCTTGTCTATAATATTACTCCCCGGGGGCATGGCTTTAACATTAATTTAAGTTTTCCCGGCGCGTTTACGAAGCCAAAGCTAGTTAAAGAAAGCCGGGTAAAATATTAATCGAGATCATGCGATCATAAGTTGTTATTGATGCTCCAAATAATCTAATTTGCGAGAATTAAAGGTTAACAAAATAAAACTCTTTCGTCTAAAAACCACCACTCGCCGGCTGGGCTCGCATACACGTAGACCCCGCACGTATATATAGGCCTACTTTATCGCTTATTACTATTAATGGTTTCTTGGAAATCGCTATAAATGTCAACAAATAATGTTTTTTAAAGCTTACTATGCGTGCTTAAACAGAATTCTTATACAATTATCTATATCAAATACAAATTATCCGTCTATCTACTTATTAGTAAACATCATGATACGGGCCTTTTTCGCTCGAAGTTAAGCGAGTAAAGTGTTTTTCCCGGAGGAGCTTGTAATTCTACGAAGTGATTTAAAACCCAATCGATAACAGCAATACATGTCAAAGTGCTCATCACATTTGACTTTAACACGATGTTCTCATATCAAGGGAATATTTATTGCAGCACTACACAAATTTGGGAATGATTGGTCTTATTTTGCATGCACCTTCCCGTCTCCATACGGTTATCTCAAATACAGTATAAATTAATCGTTCCATGAACCCGTTTTTATTCGCATTGTCTTCCTTTCTCAATTTGTTAACTGTATACAAAAGTACAAACGACTAAGTAAAAAGCCTTTTATCATTCAAAAAGAGCCGTTAAAACACAAGGGGGCGCTCTCTACAACCGAATTGGTTTCAACCTTTTTTTATTTTTAAAAATTGTGCATGTGATGATTTGTTAGAATGATGATTAAATACAGAGATCATCAACAACTATTTAAAAACGTCGTTTGTACGTTTTAGAAAAAGTGTGAACATTTTATATATTTTTCTTCTATCATCTAATAAATGTGGAATCCCACATTTAATCCGATCGGATATATTCATGGATATTTCAGCTGTTTCTGAACCGATTGTGATCAAATAAAGTTTATTATGTCATTACAATTGTATGTTCTTTCAAATTTGACACTCAGTTTGTCATAACCTCACCAACAAAATTATTTGAAGCGCCCTCTATATCAAAACTCAACTATCCCTTTAATTGATACAGTTTGATAAATGTCTGAAGGAGATGCGTTCTTTATATACCCTAGCGAACATTATGAGGGTGCTTGTGGAGCGGAAGTCTATAAAATACAAATTAAATTGTGGTTATATGTCTAAAACAAGTTTAAAACAGCGCTTTGAATCAAGTTCGGTCTTATTGAGTTAAATGCATAAACACTCCTGATCAAAAAATCCCGCAAAAGTCCCTACCGTCGGATAGGATATCACCTTACAGGCTCGGTAGATTCGCTCCTTGGCACCCTCCTCCCCTTAAAAAAAACAACCACAACAGTTTATTATCCCATCTACTATACTAAAGTAGCCGATCACGTCTGTCTGTCTGTCCATCTATGCATTTCGTAGTGCATTGAGGCACCAACATCAAACTTTGGGTAGTGATTGGTGATGACCCATAGAGGTTTGTGGTCTGGGTCAGGTCGGGGTCAGTTTGACCAGTGGTCAGTTATGAATCGGCCAATATTCCACGTTCATTTGCCATGCAGTCGCGTCGAGCGCTGATCATCGCACATGCTTGCGACGGAAGTACCGTGAAAAGTGTGTTGCTGAAATGACCTTTCATTATGTAGTCTTTGTTCAGCCTGGAATCGATACGTTGTAAATTACTTACACACATTATCGTATGCCTGTCAAATCGGAAATAACACGTGTGCCGCTGTGTGCGCCTGAATTAAGACTATCGTAATTTGCTTGCGAATTGTTGGCTTCCGACCAAAACAAGATCGTATGTTGTGTATGTAAAGTGATACGGGATGGATGTGTACAGTACAATAGACGGATGTGCGAACATTACCATTTTAAAAACTGGGATATCTAGGGCCAACATGACGCGATATTTTGACCGGGGAATCCTGAACGATCTGCAAAGTTAGGTGAGAAAATCAATCACATCTGGTGAGTACAACAGTATAAATTTTTTTTTTGGAATAAGGAAGGAAATGACTGACTGACGGGAGTGTTTCTGTCCCGATTCTGCCTATACCCAGTCACATGTACCGTGTACACCAAGCCTCACGAGTGTATTAGAGTCTGTAGACCGCCTCCGTCGGCGTCGGGCCGGGAATGATGCACCAATTCCAAGCGCCGTTCGGTCCCATAATCCTATATTTCGTGTATGAATTCTGGATTGTATTCGACGTGATGTTTAATACATTTATTTAAAATACTTGCTTATATTTGTTGGATTTCATGCGTATCAGATGTCGAGAAATATTGTTTTCTTTGTATAAACCAAGTTTTAAAATGATTCTTAACCACTTTTAAATTGGTTTTTATATACCATAAAGCGGGTCCTACTAATCGCCAAGGATCAGTACTAGGCACTGCGAAGCACTGCGAAGCACTGCGAAGCACTGCTAAGCACACTACGAAGCACTACGATACCCTTACGAAGCACCGCGAAGAGCATGTCTTCGCAGTACTACGAGGCACTACGAAGACGAAGATTGCACTGCGAAGAGCGCCCTGTACTAAAAACT
Organism: Echinarachnius parma; assembly: GCA_037951105.1. Classification (NCBI taxonomy): domain Eukaryota; kingdom Metazoa; phylum Echinodermata; class Echinoidea; order Clypeasteroida; family Echinarachniidae; genus Echinarachnius; species Echinarachnius parma. The sequence goes on along the minus strand of JBAMJV010012280.1, from coordinate 28,429 downwards.
ACGTTTAATGCGCGCACGTAGAGGTAGACTATGGTAGCTGCCAGACTTTCCCTTTCGTTAAAATGATATTTACGATTGAAGTGTTCAGATGTTGAATTATCCAATTGATCGTCGAAACAGTGTACAAGTGCAAGGAGTTGGTGAACATCACTTTGCATTTTTGCTCATCTACTTCTACATGCGCTCCAAATGCTATCTTTTTGCTCTTCGTAGTGCTTAGTAGTGCTTAGTAGTGATTTCGTAGTGCTTCGTAGTGATTCACGGTGTTCGCGGTGATTAGTAGGACCGCCATAAAGCTACAAGCCAGTGTCACAGAATGCGCGTAGGCATTCTAGCCGAAGCACCAAACAGCACTTAGATTTCACCGCCGACGTAGGGGGCCCAATATCTGCACAGCGTCCATACGACAATTCAGCCTGCTGCTTTTCGTGACGTTTTAAAGAGTTATAAAACATATTTAATAAAGTAAACGACTGTTCTCTTAATTTTTTGTGGAATGTACAAGTCACTAAAATCACTTCCAATAGTATACACATACACATTTACAGAAATGAATGCTAGAATTACGGACAGAAACACGAAATGAAAGACAGATTCTGTCAAATCGGTTTTAAAAGACTATTGTAAAAAATGATCCCATAGTGCAGTACCTCTGCAAATTAATTGTTCACCCAACTAGATTGAAAAATGAGCTACCACACCACCGTGATAGTGTGCATATGTCTATCACATTGGCCAGATATCGTTTGACGGGACCCTAATGCGTCGGGGCCCCGTCCAACGACGGGTTGTGGGACGGGATTGAGTCGCCCGTGTTTTCTTTTGTCTTATACTATTTAAATTATGACTCTGGGAATAGTAAAGATTTAAAGTATCGTTATGTCATCATCGCCTCTCTCTCACAAAAACCCGCGGATTTCCGCGGGTACAACTAGTATTTTAAACATTTAAGCGTGCTCGTCTCTGTCTTTTTTAATTAAGCACACTATACACGCCCGCCATCACCGCTCTCTTCATACATATTTTATCTAAAATCTTGCCGCGAACTAACGACTGGATCTGTCTAATACAAAATGTCACACTGCACTGGCATTTCCTTGATTTATCATATTGAAATGCAACTCCCACGATCACAATCAGCAGTCAGTCGTCTTCATCTGTTTCCGTGAAACAAGAAATCAGTATTACTGACCTAATTTGTAAATCCATCTGGAACGTGTGAAGGAATATGTATTTTCCTGGCAATAATACCCGGTCAATTTCAGGTGTCTGCCTCCATTTGAAATGGACGTGCAGCTAATTTTAATTATATAGTCCATTCCTAGATGGGAACACTGACCACCAACATGACCAATGTCTTGAGCAGAGTTAAACTAATGATATACGCTCGTTCTTTGTGCAGCAAACAGAAAATTGGTGGCTACCTTATTTGTCTAGTGGTCAATCGGTTACCCACATCTACTTGGTAACATTTTATCCTATATTGAGGAACACATCTCCGACCTCCCACTCATTAACTTTGCTCGGCATTGCATCTATTTATGAGGGGTTTCACACGTTGGCAAAGTCGTGATTGCAATCACGATTGGAAACATGTTTCCAATCACGGTGAATATGTTGCCTTGTTTTCACACGAGGAATAAGACTTCATACAGACTGTGATTACAATCGCGATTCTAGAGACGTGTTTATGTGTACCTGTCAATCAAACAAGAAGAGCACTAGTACTACCCATAGGCGCCGGAAGTCGGGGGGCAGGGGGGCGGCCGCCCCCCCCCCCCCCAATCCAAAAAGTGGGGGGGCAAAACGCGTTTTTGCCCCCCCCAAAAAAGCCCCCCCCCCCCTCAAAAAAAAAAAAAAAAAAAAAAGAAAAGAAAGAAAGAAAGAAAAGAGAAAAGAAAAAAATTATATGTATCAGCCAATACTTGTTAATTCCAACGTTTAAAACCTTAGTTATACATTCTATTTAAAATTTTCGCGGCGCGCTTCGCGCGCAAACAAATAATCTCAGTGTTGGTGTTGTGTAAATTGCATATGGTACCGTCTAGGGTGGGGTTTTCTGTACCGGTCCACGTAGTTCCTGTGTAGGCTGTTATTAATTGCTATGGATGTTTGTGTGACGTGCACCAAATTGCACTAAATGCAAAATCTTCCCCATGGGAGGAGATACCCCAGGCCTCCCAAACCCTCCCCATCTGGCTCTGCCCCAGCTCAGATATGCTTCATAAGGAGAATGATAACTAATCTGTGTCTAAATATGATTCAATTTCTTTTGGCGCTCAGTTTATTATTAATACTACTTCTGCTGCTGCAATTTTTACTTCCACTATTACTACTGCTACAATAACTATTACTTCTACTACTACTACTACTACTACTACTACTACTACTACTACTACTACTACTACTACTACTACTACTACTACTACTACTACTACTACTACTACTACTAGCCTACTACTACTACTACTACTACTACTACTACTACTACTACTACTACTACTACTACTACTACTACTACTACTACTACTACTACTACAACCACAACAACAACAATAACGACTAAGACGACGACGACGACGACGACGACGACTACTACTACTACTACTACTACTACTACTACTACTACTACTACTACTACTACTACAACGACGACGACGACGACAACGACGACGACGACGACGACGACGACTACTACTACTACTACTACTACTACTGCTAATATTACTTCGAGCATGCAATATATACACTGCCCTTAAGAAATAATTTGAAATAGACATGATAGACAACGCCCTTATGAAACAACTTAATATTAAATTAAGCTTACTAGACATCATTGACGACATTTTACCAGGAATACTTTACAATTACATGATAAATATAATTGCTATCTATTATAACTGTTATAGATGCAGCTGCCGACCAGTTTATTTGAGCAACAGTGGATTGTGACTTCTAATATGTCCCCTTCTACTACTTTTACTACTACTTCTACTGCTACTACTACTACTACTTCTACTACTACTACTACTACTACTACTACTACTACTACTACTACTACTACTACTACTACTACTACTACCACCATAGGCGCCGGAAGTGGGGAGGAAGGGGGCGGCCGCCCCCCCCCCCCCCCAATCCAAAAAGTGGGGGGGGGGGCAACAAAAAAGAAGAGTGGGAAAGAAAAAAATAAAATGTATGAGCTAAGACTTGTTAATTCTAACGTTCAAAAACTAATTTACACATCCATTTTAAGTTTTCGCTGCGCGCTTCGCGCGCACACAGATTATCTCAGTTTGCTGTGTAACTTGCGTATGGTCTGGGGTGAGTGCAGGGTTGCCAACTCACACGCATTGGGCGTGAGACACACGCATTTTACCCCTTTCTCACGCTCTTACGCTAATCTTTGAAAATCACACGCCCAGGCCTAAAAATTATAACAATTAAAGATTATAGAGGTTTTCATTTAGTTTACAAATTTGTATAAGCACTTCCATCAAGTTAAAGTACTGTTTTCTATGTTACAAATTTAAAAAACCGAGCGTGAGATGCGTCTTGTAACTAAGTATACCCAGGGTCATGTAATATTTTGTGAGCGTTTGCAGCAACATGCGCACCCCGGCCGCCACACCTAGCATATCAACAGCGCTCTGAAATTCGAAAGCCGCTGGCCACTGCACTACGGGCGTGATTTTAGCAGCGTTCGGATTACTAGTATGTCAGGCCAGGCCCACCCCTGCAATTAAGTCAAAGGGCTTACTGTATATCGCCACTTTGGGTTTAAAGTAGGGCATATTAGGGGCAGATTTGTGTCATGTTTGTGTAAATATTGTTATATTTGAACTGTAAACTGGTAAACATCTGATGAGAGCATACACATTTTATTCTTTGTTTTTTTTTTCGAATCATGACATGTTAACTCTGATTCTAAATTTCCTTCACAGGTATGGCATGACGTACACCAAATTGCACCATTTTAAGTATATGCAAAATCTTCCCCGTGGGAGGGGGATACCCCCTCCCAAACCCCCCCCCCCCCCCCCTCTGGCTCTGCCCCAGCCCTCGGGACTCATTCTTGGCTGTAGGCTATGTTGTTGGATCATACATAATGTGGCATACGGTTTATGTTGGAACTGTGTATGACACTAAATGCAATATTTGTGTGTGTGTTGGGGTGCATATTTATTAGTGTGTCAATTATTTGTTTTCTTCGTAAAAACAAAATTTCTGGTCGATTAAATCATAACACGCTTTCCCAGATCCTATCTAGGTATGCACCAAATTGCACAATTTCAAGTCCAAAAATGCAAAAGCTCCCTACCGTGGGAGGGGGGACACCCCCCTCCCACACCCTCCCCCCCCCCCGCTCAGTCGCTACGCTCCCTTGGGCTTGGTCGCTTCGCTCCCTCGCAATGTCTCACTCTCACGGTGCTCTCACCACAGGCTCAAAGTTGTCAACCCTGTGAGTGTGGTTGGGCATGAGCCCCTACACACACAAAATCGTGAGCCCCCTTAGGTCTTTGCCCCCCCCCCCCCCCCCCAATCCAAAACTGCTTCCGGCGCGCCTGTAATACACTGCATGCACTCGAAGCGAAGAGCGCATGTGCATGTAAGTGCATGTAAGGTTACGTAAGCTCCGCCTCCCAAATCGTGTTTTGGAGGTCAAGCAGTTCACACTAGAGATTCGCACTGTGATTTGAGTGAATCATGATTAAAAACACATCCGGACCACGATTCGAGTTTCGCGATTCGTGATTCTAGTTTGCTTTCACGGTCAGAAAATACCGTGTTTGGAGTGAAAAATGATTCCAATCGTGATTGCAATCACGACTTGGCCATCGTGTGAAACCCCTCTATGACACAAAGCCGTTTTACATTGTACGCCTTTGTAAATGAAAAATGTAAATGAGATAGATTTGAATTTATTTCACAATGGTGTAGCGACGGGGGGGGGGGGTGAAGTCCTGGACCCGAGCCCCCTCCTCCCACCCCTATATCCTCAGGCTTGTTTTGGTGGCTTGTTAGCCGGTAGTTTGATTTAAAACATCCAAACGATACCGGGGCTCTGCCCCCTGGAACCCAACCAGAGTCCCTGAGACAGCGCTTACGCACTCCGGGTTGGAGACCCTCCCCCCCCCCCCCCCCCCCTCGCCTGAAAAAATTCTGGCTACGTCACTGGTCTTTCATACCAATTTGGGCACCTAAACTTGCTAGGCATGAGCTCATCTTTGCTGTTGTTTGCAGCAAATTCAATGGTGATCACGGTGATTATGCTGAAGGGACCAGATACGCGTCAAAACCCGTTCGGATGGCTATGCCCGTTCGCTTCATTCAACAACTTGACGCAGCAATCTGTTTGGTTCATCTTTATAGTAGACAAGTTTGTGTAATTACCATGGTTAATATATATGCTGTTACTGTCACGCTTCGTTCGCATTTTGTTGATAGACAGCTGAGATTATTAAACTGTAGGTATGAAATAATATATACATGATACACCCACAACCATATCAATCATGTTCATCTTCCCAACGACGAGTTATACACATGAATTACATGATACACATTATCTTATCAATCATCTTCATCTTTTCATCGACATGTCAGCAAGTTGTATCGCTGTATTACAAAGTGGTATTGGTGCGCGCGTGAGAGAATGCCTCTGCTGTTCCCGCGGTGCTCTGTCCTAAGATTGGCCGGATATCCGGCCAATCTTAGGACAGAGCACCGCGGGAATTGACGAGATAAATACTAAGAAATTAGGCAACTCTATAATATGAAGGTTGAACACATGTAGTAAGTTGCCTCCGAAATGAGCTCCGTTGTTCGAGCTATCGGAAGGTATAGTCACTTAGTCAGAGATGACCGGCAATCCTGGTGTTTACTCATTCAGGAGACATGTACACCAGTTAGCACCAATTAGTTAACGGTGTGGCTATGTAGAGGGAAACACCATTAGATTGTCTTTGATTTGCTTGCAAGCACCGATTTGCAAGTAACGATGTCATTTGTCATGCTTATGGTGCGTGTCTGCCTATATTTAAGTTTTACTAGTCTCGTCTTATTCATGTTATTGTTCAATAAGCATATTATATATTTGAAAATTAAAAATAAAGCAAACACAATAAGTCAATGCTCCACGGCCAGTCAGTGTGTTGACGCCGCTACCTGTTTTTTTTTTATAGTAGACATACCCTTGGTCTTCCTTCCTAACATAAACGCTACGTGTGAAAGTAGACGTCATGCATTTACTGGCAACAATACCCGGTCATCACTCAAGCAGGTTTCACCTGCAGCTTGCAACGTTCACAAACTTGTCGATGACGTCCTGACGTCTTGAACTAGTTTCCAGATTAAAACTCGTACGTGTTTTATACGGTTAAATCATTAAATAGGCGTGTGGTATTATGACTTGTATGCAAAGAGCAGATGTTCGGGTGGTGAAAACCATGACACTTTTAACAACATGGTTAGAAAGTGTCAATAGTCACCATCCGCTACGTATTTGCCTATGTTATTTATATTTTGTGTGTGTGTGTGTGTGGGGGCGGGGTTACTTGAGTGTCCACAAAAGAAATCACAACGTCAGAACTTGTTTACTACTTGTCTTTACAACATAAAAGTGATGAAAATCCGGTTGCGTGTCCCGCTCTCATCATCATGTATGCGGCAATTAAATAAGTTATGATACCCTGCCCCCTCCGCCTCAACCCCTCCCCCCACAAAAAAAAAAATCTTGATGTAAAATACGTTTGCTGTTATTTTTGTTGTTTTGTAATTTTTTACGTTCATTCAACATGAATATTTACGCCATAATACTTATTTAAGTATTTATAACCAATAACATGTTTAATGGAGTTTTTCGTAGATGCTGCCTGACCATCACTCAATCCGCTACATCATATGGTTAGTCCGAGTACAGTACATCGTGCAGACTTCTCACCTCGGTAACTATACTAGTCTAGATTAGACTCTCGCGAGCTGATCTCCGCCACCCCGAAAAGCGAATTATCGGGGGCACACTACGGTATATACATTATATTCCGTCATTTTGTGAAGGATTGTCATCTAATATGTTGATATTGATTTCATTACAAATATGGGGGCACGTGCCCCCCTGACCCCCCACCCCCCCCCCCCCCCTTAGCGCTATATACGCCACTGCCGTTAATCTCAATCTAAACTCATAAATGACAAATGGATGCAGTCACATTACCATTCCTGGAAAGTCACATCATCTTTTCGATTACCGATTGAGGGGGTTTGCACTTAAATCATCAAGCCTAAAAATATCTGGGACGTAATGCTTTTGACTTTTTTTTTAGAGTTAAATTTCCATTATGGACGGAAGTTTCCCCCCATTCATGATGGTTATTCACATTATTTTCAACGTTCGCCGTTGTTTTATTGAATTATTGAGAGAATACGTGCACACGCATTACGATGCGTCTCTTTTTCAGAAATATGGTCCTATTTTTATCTTCCCTAATACATTATAACATCCGCCATATAAGAGTGACCCGAAATTGAATTTAGGCCAAGGTAGCCGTTTAGTGCGGGTATACTTGTATATATGTTCTAGTATTATAAAGCTAACCTAAACTATGAATCCTCCCCCCCCCCCCCCCCCAACAAAAAAAAAAGTACATCCGAGGATTGAAGATCGAATTCACAATTATATTTAAAAAATAAATCATCACAAGTAACAGTAACTTGGAAGTTGTATGCCGACCGCCTTCATCCGTCAGCAAGGTTAAAGTAATCCACTATTGCTGCTTCTACCCGAGTAAATAAATGGGTACCCGGTAGGAGTGAAACAGGTATGCAACTTTACCACTATAGTGCGCCATATGGCTGCGACAATGAATTGCTCCAGTGGGAGTAAAAATAGCACGTCAGCATTGATAGTGAGTGTGTCCGATGACGAAGCAGGGTATATACTTCCATTGTAAAGCGCTTGCAGATGATGATCTAATTAAAAATATTAGGCGGTGTATAAATCGAGAAGATCATTATCATTATAAACGTATGATTTAAAATGAAGGCTTAACGCTAAGTTTATAGTCGTAATTGCACTTGACTTTCAAACTATAGGTGTTATTCGAATTTACACTTAATATGTAAACGTGTTCCAGAAATTAGGGCCAAAATGGCCCAGAAACCCGGATGAAACAGCCAAGCAGGGTAGACATGACAGGTCATGGAGATTCAGTAAACACATCCTGATTTTCTAGGTCCGCTAGCTGGAATAGCCATACATATACATGGGGATCAATATCAACGTGTCCGGATTTACAGATTATCTTGCCTTAAATTCCCGAGAGCCAGACTCTCTGAATAATCAGCTCCTACTACTTCGTCCTATATCCAAGGTCAGAATAGTGATTTCTCCGGAGACCTATTTTGAATATTTGTTGGAGAATGTGGTCGATTCGGATGCTTTCCTCTTGTTCGGGGGTGGGGAAGGGGTACAAATATACGAACACAGTTCCCTATATACTTACAATTCCGTTCTTCACGTTACGTGAGTACCCCCTTTCTAAAGATTCTTTTTTCCAATTGCTTGCTTTCTAGTTTCGTATAACTTGCGAGACTCGTACACATGAAAACAAAGATTCATCTACATTGGCGTCTACGCTTCCGTATCATCACCATTGATCTGGTACATGGAATATGCACAATCGAACAAACGACGTAGCGCCCAGATTAGCCAGCTATTGGCAGGAAGTTGTGTGATGATACAAAATGAATTATCATTGTTTTAAGTTAGTTATTTTGTTCCCTTGCACGTCTAATTTGAATCGACAGGTGATAATTATGAATATTATAGTTTGCGTGCCACAAATAATTTAAACTGCTTTAAATAATACTGGATACAATGGCGACGCAATTATAATGTTTGGTCGGTGACGGTTACTCCGACAAATACAAAGGGCAAATAAAACAAGCTCATGAAGATACCAATTAATTCCTATTTTCTTGTGTATCTGATATGTCCACTGGGTGTTGTGTGAACATTTCAAGTTAAATGGACGTTATATGGTCGAGTAATGAGCAAAAATATACAAAGTGATATTCACTTATTCATTGTACTCACTTTGTACATGGCTTTGGCGATCCGGTGGATTATTTAACATCTGAACACTTCAATCTTAAATATCTTTTTAACGAAATTGAAATTTGACAAACCGAAACCATTCCCATGCTTTTATTGTTAATACGAATAAAACAAGGTATGAGGGAATCGCTAGAATTCTAATTGGATTTAGAGGATTTGGACATTGTTACTTTGTCCCTTTAAGTCAATTATTAGCTAATTTGAGTTGCTCATACCACCTGGCAGGTCAGAGCACCCTCCATTTGCAATGTATAATGACAATTTTAGATAATAATCATATATAATTTGGGGCATATTCATGAAATTCTATACAAGAGATTAGTATGAAAGTTCATCTGTATTTAGTAATTCATAGGATATACATTTTAAACTTTTGATCACAGTACAAACATTTACCTCCGGGATTTTTGGATGTCATCTATACAACCTTCGGAGGTAAATAGTTGTATTGTGATCAAAAGTTTAAAAAGGATATCTTACTATATAAGATATGCAAGAGAGCTAAATTTTGTTTCTACATGGCTTTCAAACTTGTTAAAATGTTATCTCCGAAGTACAAACGGTGTGTCTAAAATCGCCCTTCTCTTTCTCAACCGATTATCATAAAGGAAATCGAAGAATCTCGAGACATCTGTTCGGAAAACCACCAGGTGTTTGAGTTCGCTATCGAGATTATGTGTGGTACCCCGACACTGACATCTCCATCCGAATGATGTCAGAGCCATCTCTTGTACCGCTATGAATATATGTTGATCATGATGGTGCTGCGAGCATTTTTAACAGTGCGTAACAGAGCCGAAAATCTATAATGACAGGAATTAGCCAAGATTGCGAAGGTCGTATGACAAGGTTGTCGTTTCAATCAATTTACCTCATCATAAGACCTTCATTTTTATCAGTAATCAACCGCGTACAAAAATGAAGCAAGGCCAAGGGCGAATGTTTCGCTTGTAATTTAGAACATTCTATCGTTTGTCTTACAACTTAGTAATTGATGTTTAGGGAAAGAATGGTTCTAATCTTAATCCTTACATTAAGTTTATAATTATTACTACGTGTATATAATTCTGTTTAATAAGCATTTCGATGTTAACATTGTTAAAATCCTCAAAACTTAATTGGAACTCTAATTGAAAATTAGCGATTCTTCCATACCTTGTTGAAGATGTTGTATTCGTATTAGCAATACAAGCGGCATGGAACGGGCATGGAACAGGTTTCGGTTTTTAAAATTTCCCTTTCATGATAAAGATATTTACGATTGAAGTGTTCAGATGTTTAACTATCCACTGGATAGTCATAAGCTTGTACACAATCAATGTAATTATGTAGTGAATATCACTTTGCATTTACGCTCATTACTCGGTAATTAATTAGCATCCATTTACCTTGAAATTTACACACATTACTCAGTGGACATACCAGATCACAAATAGACACATTGTATCAACCATTCATCACCCTTTTCACGTGTCAACAAAGTTACTAGACAGATGATATTTAAAGGGATGGTTGAGTTTTGGTATAGAGGGCGCTGCACGCAATAATTGTTTTGTGCGGTAATGAAAAGCTGAGCGTCAAATTTGAAAGAGCACACAATTTCAATGACAGAGTAAACCTTATTTGATCAAAATCGGTTCAGAGACGGCTAAAATACCCATAAATATAACCATTTGAAATTATTGTCGGGTCCCACATTGATTTTGAACCAGCCGTTGAAAAAATAAAATTCTTACACTATTCAAAAATGTACAAAAGATGTTTATAAACAGTTGTTCTCGATCTCTCTATTAAAGATTAAATTTTTTTTTTTAAATAAAACATCACATCCACATTTTTTTAAATTAAAAATGGTTGAAACCAATTAGTTTATAGAGAGTGCCATCTTGAGTTGTAACGGCTCTTTTTTGTATTAGTTGTTTGTAATTTGTTATACCTTTCTAGCATGGTGGAGTTATAACTAATAGTTTATAACGTAATGGTGCAGGTTATGGTTACTAAAATTCAGTTTGACCAAAACTGTACTCTCTATACCAAAACTCAACTATCCCTTTAATATCAGCATTCGAAACTTTTGCATGATGAATTTCACAACATAAAAAACAAAACAAAACATAAAACACACGTTTTCATTGTTAAATAGTGGTGTATAATAGACATGATAAAACTGTGCGTTAGTATTGTTTCGAACATTTCAATTATTTTAAATTATCACTGTTAGTTTGTCTTATCAGCAATATTATACTTATTGTGTTGTTTAACAAATATGTGTAAAGAACGTTCACAACTGTCGCAGTTTTTCCTGTATATAGCTTATCTTGTGGATCAACGAACCCTTGACATTTTAAGTCTATTGATATAAATGGCAAATTCAGTTTTAGATTGTTCCCCTTTTTGCGATAATATGATTTTTTCTATTTTGGGTTTCTGATTAATCATTAATGTATATAACATAATTAATATAATATAATCTTATTTTGATTTCATTACATTATATGTTGACGGGAATCGTAAGGCGGTATAAACTATTCACAGTCTGTGTGATCAGCCCATGGCCCCCGCAGCAGGAACCTAACGTTTGTCTAATGTGTAAAGCTACAGTCTAATCTACCGTTGTTTATATAAATAAATACGTAACTCCGTGAACACCCGCGGCGAAATGCGATATGCTTTAATGCAAACATTTATAGAAACCTCGCTGCGCGTTGATCACAGCCGCGTCCGTAGGCGGAGATTTGAAGCTGAGACGGAATAATAAGATTAAAGCCACGCCCAGAGGTCGTGAGACCTTTGGGCCCGGTAGATATATTGAACCCCCTGTGGCGGTGTCTTAACGTTAGTTGGATAATGCTATTTCTGAAGTGGGATTGCGCCAGAAAACAGAATCATAATTATGAACTCCAACCTTTTCAAGTTTGTTGAATATCAAAAATTCATAACAATAATATTGTTAAAGGTGGTTCTGATTCGTATAGCAGACGCGCGTTGCCATCATGCGAACCGCATTGCCATGCGCACGGTGCGAGATACACACCCCGGCTCAGTGTTATGCACGCAGTGCGTACAAACTATAGCCTATATAGTTGCGAATGTTCGCATGTTATATAGTTTCGCGAGTACGTGCTGTGCTCGTGCACGATTCCGCCTGGTTCTGGTAGCATGGTGCTGCCCTGTGGCGCTTTTCATAAATGTGACGACATGGTCACTTTAAATGGATCTAGTAACTTTGCTGACATGTGCAAAAAGTGACGAATGGTTGATAAAATGTGTATTGCTGTGATCTGATATAATGTCCACTGAGTGAAAACTGCATGATAAATTGAAATTATATGGCAAAGTAACGAGCGAAAATGCAAAGTGATGTTTGACAACTCATTGCATTGACTTTTTACACAGTAATTATAACTTTCCAGCGGATAAGTAATCATTCAACCGTAAATATATTTTCAACAAAAGGGAAATTCGAAAAACCGAAACCGGTTCCATGCTTCTATTGGTAATACGAATGCAACCAGTTATATGAGAGAACCACTATAGCTTCAAGTCAGTTTTGTGGATTTGGACAAATATTACTAGATCCCTTTAAAACAAAAGGGCGACCTTTAGCGCGTTGGCGACGGAGGGTGTATGACCTATCGATTATCGGTCCAGGGTGGGTGACAGTATTCTCGATTTCCTTCTGAGCAAAAAGAAGAAAAAAAATGTCTTCCAAATAACACCCACCATGCATTTTTTCTGCCCCAATCATTAAAAAAAGAAATCTATGTCAATTATCACGCGGGTCGCACGGCTAACCTAGTTTATATGCAACAAAACTGACCAAGTTGACCCACATGTGTGGTGTGGAGAGTTACACGCGGACCCAGTTTGGTTGACCACAAGATGATGGTATATATTATGTACATAGTTTATGAATTCCTGGCTATATTGATTAGTTTGACGATATACAGTATATATATATAGACATGCATAATCATTATGCGCGTTTCCTTGCACAACAAAAACAACATGCTTGAAGACAATGCTATAGTATATACAAGGACGTTCCTCGCATTGCAGGAACCCTCAAGACCATGCATGCAGAGGCAGAATAGACATGAGCCCCCCCCCCCCCCCCCCCCACCCCCTCCCCTCTCCCCCCAAAAGAAAATGATACAACAATCAACCAATCAATTTATCAATTAATGTTTGTTTCAATTAATGTATTGATTGTTTTATTGTTACTTAATGCGCAAAGAGATAATGTATAATAAATGCGCACTAGTAGTAGTGTACGCAAGTTATATTATTGTTCTAATTGAAGAAAACTTTAATTTGCTTATTGGGAACTTCCTTTTGACGAATTCGTAAGTCGTCTCATATCATTGTCATCGGCAATTACAAGTCATTGTAACGTTGGATAATTAATTTAAACGAATTTGCAAGTCGTTACATATCATTTTCATTGGAAGTCGCAACTCATTGTACGTTGGTTAACAAATTGAAGCCTCTGTATAGTCAATACCAACATGACTGTGTATGATTGTTATAAAATGTTAGTATGAAAGTTCATCTGTATTGCCTTGGTAATTCATAAGATATCCATTTTATTCTTTTGATCACAATACAAATATTTACCTCCGAAGTTGTGATAAAAAAAGAATAACATGGATATGTTATAAAATGTGGTGCAATTAGTTTAGTTTCGAAGGTGACAATAGTACGTCTTACCCGCTCAAGCGTATATACATGTACGAGGACAGGCCTTTTGAAAAGTGTGAAAATTAAATGATTCGGAAGCACAAAAAAAACGTTGGCTGTGCGTCTTGCATTGCATTGGCTTTGCATCGCCATTGTCCACGGAAGTTGTATGACGTCATAAATTTGGATTGGGATTGGGTGTCCGCGTTGACCTTACTGATACAAACTGTAGATGACGGAAGATAAATCGTGAGTAAGTTATCAGCGAATATGTTATTATAAACCTGCAAAGTTTGTATGTTATCATTATTATGAACCCGAAGTGTAACGTTTAATGCAGGAAAATAGTTATAATTTTAACACAAATATTTTAAAAGGGGTGTATCTTCCACATCCCCTCGCAATCGTAAAATCGAATCGACACGCCTCTTGGTATACAGGGTGGCCCAACAAACGGAACGGGGCACTTCCCAAAATATAGTAACAACATGATTATGTCCATCGGATAGAGTGTCCTTTCCAATGAAAAAAGATACCAAGAACAGTAATTTTGGACGAGTAGTTTTTGTTGTAGGACGTCGTAAGTGAGACCATGTCAGGTGTCCATTTTTGTCATTTTTTACCCAGTCACTGCCTGATAAATCGTACTTCCTGCCCGTAATAGCATCGAACAAGTATGCCCATTCTCTCGGCACACAGCTGAATGCACACTAGCAATGGCGCGCGTATTGCTCGGTGTTCGATGATATGATATGATAAGAGCGATTTATCAAGCACTGCCTTGGCAAAAATTGACAAAAAAGGGAACCTGTCATGTCATTCACAGCGCCCTAATACAAAAACTTCTCGGCCAAATTGACTGTTCTTGGTATCGTTTTTCATTTGAAAAGACACCCTATCCGATGGACATAATCATTTTGTTACAATATTTTGGGAAATTCCCCGTTCCGTTTTATGTGGGCCACCCTGTATAGGCTTGTTACATAACTGACCATTATATGAACTCTCCTTAATTTCTTCTACCATATTATATCTTTGATGTTGGTGTGCCTATAATATAATATTGATTCCGTGTGAGGGGGTGCCGAAGAAGAGGGCGGGAAAGAACATGGTGTCGGGAAAAGCGGGACAATTCTCTGGCCAGCGTCACAAGGATATCGTACCTTTTATTTAAAAGGAAGCCTTTTCTTTTCTCCTTTAACTTTTATTTATGTGTGTATTATTATGTAAATGAGGAAGACGCAAACGCAACGCAAGGCTGTTTATGTGGGGGTGGGGGAACCAGGGAAGGGGGCACACACAAAAATTACCCGGTGTCAGGACAAGCGGGATGATTCCCTGGCCTTATTGCAACGTCATGTTGATGTCATACCTTTTATTCTGGGCCATTTCTCCTTTAACTGTTTAACTTTGATTTCAGTGTGCCTATAAAATCAAGAAGACGCAATTTCCTCGGAAATTTCACATTATACGAGTGGGTGGGGGAACCGGTAAAGGGGGCGGGACAGAATACCGTACGGTGTCATGAAAAGCGGGACAATTCCCTCCAGAGTCCCGAGGATGCGGGCATGGATAACGGCGGAAGAGCGCACACTCAAGACGAGATGGAGTGAGACATGCGTGAATACATCACTTAATGGTCTCATATTTCATGCGACATCCTTCGCTGTCTCAGGTCTGCCGATGTATTCTCAAGGTTTTGCAAGTATGAAACTGGGTCCATCATTATTTCCAGCCGGAGCCGGGGGAGGGGGTGTTCACGTGCCAAATAAAATCATGAAGTAAAACAAAAACAAAAACAACAAAAGAAAATAACTATTAACAATTATTAATACATACGGTAAAATTATGGTGTATTAACCCCCCCCCCCCCCCCCCCCCCAATCGTGAAGGCCACCTACGCTACATATACTTCCTAGTACATGTAATACGTTACGCAATCAGTAACGAATGTAAATAACTTTCTGCCACATATTTGGGCTAAGAAAAATATTGTTTAGAAATCATTGGGTTTTTGTATCTTTTAAATTATACTGACTTTAAAACGTAAGGGGGAACCTCTGGAGAAAAAAAAACTGTACTACCCCTTTTAAATAAAGGTTAATGAACTGTCGGTGATGGCGTCGGAATAGCAATAGCAAAATGCATTTTTACCTATCAAACTATCAGACATCAATTAAACAGCTTTGTATGTTATATGACTTGAGTCTCGGAATGAAAATAATCATTATTTTGTTTATATTATTAAAAATCAAGTGTAAGTGTGTATAATCAGCTTCAGGCGGCGGTGGAACAGTATGCGAGGCGTCATGTTGCATTCAAACCACGCGAAATAAAAAAAAAATGGAGAATCATCACAAATGTTTTTGGTATCAATTGTAATCCAAATGAGAAAGCATCATGTTTTTCACAATGGCATCGTAATCAACGTTGATGGAAATATCGAAGATGCACGCGGAGACAGACTCGAGATTTAGCGTGTAAGAGATGTATATAATTATGAAGATGTACGCCAATAAACACAGCCAATTCACGGAAAATGTCATAACAATTATACGCGATGTGGAAAGTACAAGTGGTTCCTGGACAACTGGTCATTAAACCGGCATCCTTCGGTTCGTTATCTCCTCGTAGTCAATTATTGGCAATTTATTTGCGCGTTCTGACTTAATCATGACTAATAATACGAAGTATTAGTTTTGCTTACCCCATGGTAGCCTCTTTTTAGTGCCTTTGCACTGTTCTCCCAGAGGCCATGTGACTAGCTTAATACTTTGATTACCTCGGTCAACAACGGCTACACATCCACAATCAATCCAGCACTTAACTTGTGCTCTCTTCACTCCCTGGGGAGCATACGAGCCAGTGCTAGCTACTTTTGAAGTGCACATTTAATGGACACAATTCACGATATACGACGTCTCGGATGATTTGTGATTTGTGTAGTAAAAACACCGAGAATCATGATTATTACATTATACAAGCTTTAAAGTGATCCATTAACTTTCTAAATTTCAACCAAAATCACTTGGAGCTTTCACACTTCTCTTGTACCTTGTTGTTTGTCTTGATATGGTATAAGAATACTTAAATGGGCTTGTATTTGTTAAATGTCTCCCTAATTATGGAAATATTTATGATTTAATTTTGAATAGCCGAATTGAGATTCTCAATCGACCATAGTATCCGAATTCGGATACTTCACGCGAACGATCGGGATGATCAAACGTTGATTTTTTTTCTGTTTTCACTAAAGGTAAAACTAATTATTTTTAAAAGAAAATCTCGCATATAATTCTCAACAATCTTACTATGAAATGGGTACATGATTGAAGTCTCAAATATTACTTTTAGCAAAGAAATTGAGAAAAATGTAACGTTAATGGATTACTTTGATTTTCATCGGAAGTTTCAGACAGGCACCTGGCTTTTGATTGGCAAAATGCGTAATCTGAAACTTGGGGGAAGGGTTTTTTACTTCCGATCTTGAAATAAAAATTGATAAGTACTCATATATACGCTTTTTTGCGAAGGTCTTCAAGTGAAATTCAAGCGTCGTTGAAGATATCATTTGAAGCACTAGTGGTGAAACACAATCTATCGTCACTCCACCACATCACATCCGAAGTGCAGAGTAAATTTGGTATTTTAGATTGTAGATGAGTATTAAAACGATTCTCCGAAATATATTTGCAAGTAAATCCACCTTTTCCATTGATTACCATATAAATCCAACTGCTATTAGCTGATTAGAAAGTTATGTTTGGTTCATGTATATTTCTCCGCCGTCTACAAACAAACACACTTTATATACAGCCCGAATAAATGTAACCCAAATAAACGTATGTAATTTTGTTGATTTTTAATATTTTGCTTTTATATTTCAGATTTAGAAAGCTGAGAAGATAGCAAAACCAGAACACCAACTAGAATGCCTTTTTCAGAAGAACAGAACATTGTCTGTGTGCTGAGAAAATTGGAGGGAAATTCCTATAAACATGCCATCGCGAAATTCCGCAGAAAGTATGACAAGAATAAAACCCCTAGCAAAACTGACATTTACAGGTGGATCAAGAAGTTTGAGGCTTCAGGGACAATCAACAACATGAGAGAAAAGTCTCCAGCAGTCAAAGTTGGCAGAAAACCTACTGTAAGGTCTCCTGGAAACATAGCAGCTGTCCGAGATTCAGTAGGCAGGAGTCCGAAGAAATCCCTCCGTAGAAGGTGCCAGGACCTTCAGCAGAACGGAGCACATTTGGAGCATATTCTATAAATGACGATAAAATCTTTGCCAGTAGAGCTAGTGACAGGTAGTTTGTAGCAGTAGATTTGCTAACTTCTCTAGTTTTCGAAAATATATGGTTTGTATATAGTTTGTAAAAACAAAATAAATGGCGTTCACGTTCTTGGGTTACATTTATTCTGGGACAACCTGTATGTTGCAAAACTCCGCAAACCAAATGCATGTTGACTTCTGTTCATCTGTAATAGTGTACACATTCAATATTTGTAAACGGTTTGACCTAAATATGTTTTGTATATTTTTTTGAACATTTTATCATTTATTTTTCTTCATGTTGCTAAGCCCCACCTCCTAAAAAAACCTCCAGAGTAAATTATATTGTTGACCTGTTGTGACATCATCTGTCAATCACTGGTCAGCTACCATGAGATTAACAAAAGATGAAAGTGCAAAAAGAACATCCTCACAAAAGCATGCCCTGCATACCTCCATGCAATAGCTTAGACAGTGCTTTTCTTCTGACATAGCAACATCTATTGAAATTGAAGGTGTGTGAGTTGGTATTCTATTCAACCGTGTGATGCTATTGTTATTATGCACTCAGCTTGGGTGAAGGTAACTTCTTTGTAACTGAGTAGTGAATGGCTGATGATGTCACAACAGGTCAACAATATAATTCTACTCTGGAGAGATTTTCAGAAGTGGGGACTTCACAATATGGAGAAAAATGATTACTAAAATGTTTTAAAATAAACAAAATATGTTTGGGTCAAATGGTTTACAAATAGTTGATGTGTACACTACCATCATTATCAAAAGTTTAAGACCACCCTTCCAAAATTCAATAAATAAAAAACACAAAAAAGTTAAAGGGGTAGTACAGTTTTGGTAAGGCTGAACTTTAGTAACCAAACCTGGACAGTAACATTATAAACTAATAGTTATTACTCCACCATGCTCGAAAGGTATACAAAATTACAAACGACTAAGTAAAAAGCCTGTTATCATTCAAAAAGAGCCATTAAAACACAAGAGGGCGCTTTCTAAAAAGGCATTGGTTTCAATCATTTTTCATACACAATAATGCATGTGACGTTCTATTGAAATAATGATTAACAACTATTTTAAAAATGCTTTTGAAAATTTTTGAAAAAGTGTAAGCATTTTTTTTATTTTTTTTAAAAATCATCTAATTATTTGGGCCCCAAATAATTATAAGATCAAATATATTTATTGATATTTCAGCCGTTTCTGGACCGATTTCTGCCATTCAAATTGCATGTTCTCTCAAATTCGACACTCAGTTTTTCATTATCTCACAAAAAAATTGTGATGTGCAGCGCCCTCTCTACCAAAACTAAACTACCCCTTTAAACATGTTTATTTTTCAGACATACTTTTATTTTTAACGCATAACCTTTGTATCACACTTGAACTGCTGGGCTAATACCATTACCAGCAAAAAAATACATGGGGGCGGCGGGTCGAATTCGCCCCCGAAATTCCCAAATTCGCCCCCGGAACAAAAAATTCGCCCCCGAATTGTATTTTTTATTTGTTTGGATTTTCGAGATTTTTTTGTGTGATTTTTCTGTTTGGATTGTTATCAAATGTTTATAAATTATCACTTACAGCATTATAGCTTATTATTAGCCCCTGAAATTCGAAAAAGAGCCTGGAAATTTGTAGCCCCCGAAAATCGGAAAAGTAGCCCCCGAAAATGGAGCCCCCGAAAATGGAGCCCCTGAAATAAAAATATTAATTTTATCGCTGACCATTACTCTTTTGCTACTGACCACTGTAGTAAACATGTTATGTAATCATTCAATAAGACAAAAGAATGCAGTCCAAATTATTGTAATACCCACAAATTCCCAGGTGGTCTTAAACTTTTGCTAATGATGGTAATAGAGATGAACAGAAGATAACATGCGTTTAGTTTGCCTGGCCACTTTAAAGTACAGCCGCCGTTGTGTAATAATGTTTTTGTGAGCTATTTAAAAACTAAGTGTAACATTTGAAACATCACACAATATTCTAAAGACAGATTAAACTTCGATTGATCAAAATCGTTTCAGAAACAGCTGAAATATCCATAAACATATCCGATCGGAATAAATGATGGTCCCAAACAATTATTCAATTAAGAACATATTTAGAAATCATGCACATTTTGGAAATTAGACCAAAATGGCTTTATTTTTGTTTCATAATCTCTCCATTGAATGATCATTTCAACCAAACGTCATAAATACATGTTGTATACAAAATGGTTTGAATGTCAAGTGTCTTGAGGGCGCACTTTTAAATTAACAGCTGCTTTTCGAATGCAAACGTCTATATGTTTGTTGTATTTAATATTGAAGCATCATTGTAATTATAACAGTTACTAAAATTCAGTTTGACTAAAATTGTATACTACCCCTTTAATAATTGTAATTTGCTTATTAAGGTAAATTTACCAAGTTATGATAAACAGTATCACATTGCTTCTTCTTACTCTCTTTAGATTATATCGGATTTTATTGTAAATTTCATATCAAATTTTCACAAAAAACTATATAAAACACAATTTTTTTTCGTTTTGTTTTATTATTTTTGTTTTAATTTCAAGTTTATTTCACTAAGTTTGAAAATGCAAAGGAGTGACATCCAAATAAAAGGCTGACCCTATATAATTATTTTTTTTAATAATACAGTTCAATTAAATTTATAACAAATTACGTCACTTTAGAATTTCTTTCTATCATTTTTTTTGAAATATTAAGTGAATCAAAATTACTTCATCCATGTAACATAACACAAGCCCACACACACAGCTCCCTTCCTTCATGTTTATGTGAATGATGGCCTACCAGTACCACTGACCTCATTTGCTGAAATCAAATAAAAAGATATTCGTAAAAAATATATATTTGATGCTAGCTGCCCTGTTCCCAACCGCCCTGTACAAAGGGTACCCCTTGACCCCATTCTCGCCCCGTCTATGTTGCGTTTAAAGGGGCAGTAGAGTTTTGGTAAGGCTGAGTTTTAGTTACTAAGACCTGCACAATAACACTACAAACTAATAGTTATAACTTCACCATGCTCGAAAGGTGTAGAAAATTACAAACGACTAAGTAATTAAAGCCTGTTATCATTCAAAAAGAGCCATTAAAACTCAAGAGGGCGCTTTCTAAAAAAGCATTGGTTTCAACCATTTTTCATAAAAAAATTATGCATGAAATGTTTTGTTGAAATAATGATTAAATAGAGAGATCATCAGTTACTATTTTGAAACCTCTTTTAAAAATTGTTGAAAAAGTGTAAGCATTTTTTAATGCTAACCCTAAAAGGGCCGGGCTATTTGAGGTCTTCAGCAGGCCGGGGGGGGGGGGGGCCATTATGGCCCCCCCCCCCTAAGATCTCGGCCGCGGAGCGGCCGATCGCCGTGAAAATTTGCACGCATGATAAATGAAGTGTATAGAATACAATGGTAATTTTTTTTTAATTTGAAAAATTCATTAATTTGCATATTTATGGTAATTTATGCAAATAAGTCATGCAATTCATATTTTTACCCATAAATCATATATTATTCATAATTAAACTCTGGTTTTCACTACATATATTCTTTAGAGCAGGTGGAATAATAATACGACAAAAAAATTAGGAAGAGCCAGGTTCTTCCTTATGTTTTCTATTGTTTTGATAATTTCTTATGTATTTCTTTGTTTTGTTTTACTTATGTATTTTATTGTTTTTGTTGTTTATTTTATTTCTAACTATAATTTAAGTATTTTGAACCCCCAAAACAACATATAAATGTAAACAACACTAAATAACCAATGATAAACCTCATTTTACGAAAATTGATATTTCCATATGTTTTGTACACAAATCACGAAATTGAGCGATTTTCGGGCTGACATGCATAGACAAAAGGTCACGTGACTTTGTAACGGTATGTCTGATTTTCGAAATTTTTGTTTTAAAATGTGCGCAAGACCCGAAAGAAAAATGTCACGGAGCAGCGGCGCGTCATCTTACATCGTTTTGGAGCAATAAAAAAAATCGCGGAGGGGGGGGCCATTATGGCCCCCCCCCCCCCCCCGGCCCTATTACGATCGGATATATTTATTGATATTTCAGCCACTTCTGAACCGAGTTGATCAAATAAAGTTTATTCTGCCATTAAAAGTGTATGCTCTTTCAAATTGTACACTCATTTTCATTATTTCTTTCAAAACATATTTCGTGCAGCGCCATCTATACCAAAACTGAACTACCCCTTTAATACGTACATGTGTGGGGTATGCCACAGATTTCCCATTTACCCCGACAGGAACGATCAATACAAAGAAGAAAACTATTCAATCTAGATTATGAAAAAGGGAAGCTTCCGCTGTCACGGCGCCGACGGCTGAGTGTCTGTAGCAATGTCAAAGAGAAATATGTTCGTATAATTTGCGTCTAGGGCCTCACATTCGCCTCTCATCCTTTCATAAACGTGTCTGGACGTCAGCCGTGACAATGAGAAAGGGAAAACGGCGATATTAAATTCGGTTTCTTCTTTCGACATGTTAAGATTGCATATATTGTCACATGAATGTCATATTATTGCTACTTTATCTCCGCCCTCAAACGAAATGAAACAAGAAAGAAATCTTGCGAAATCATCTGCTCTCAACGCTGCCAGTGTTCTTTTCGTTTGTTCCCAGGGGCTCAAAATTCAGCCCACTTCAAATCCCCTCTCTTACAGAAAGTGTCCACAATTGGATTAATAATGCTGTCTTTCTATTGGGGAATTCCGCTTTTTACCGCGCGTGCAGAAAATAATTTGAATAAGACGTTCATCAAGGCCACCATCACGAGAATCTGCACAACAGAATATATTCGTGTCTCATTTTAACGCCGTTAAAGCTTTCGAGGAGCCGGTAATATTGACACTAGAAATGATTTTGAGGTACACTGTAACACCATCTAAGGAGGGGGGGGGGGGGGGCTCGCTATCTCCGGCAGTTCAACTGTTGGCGTCGCCCGACAAATCCCCCATCAGTCAGTGCCACAAATCCCAGGAAGGAAGCAAGGTGTCCTTTGTCCTTTTAATACAAGACTTCATAGTTGTTTTCTTTTTTTCGAAACTGATATTTGAGACTTAAAACATTTACCAATATCATTGTAAGATTCTTCTAAATGATGTGAGCTTTTATCACCTACGTATATACAGGTATATACAGCCAAGTGATTTTGACTCCAATAAACAAAAATTAAAAAAAACGTTTTGGGACGCTTTTCAATTAAAGTAGCTTTATAATTAGGGAGACATTCGAAGACGTAACATAATTTAATATGTCTGTTACCTAAAGCGACACAACAAGGTAACAAGATAAGTGTGGAAGCTGCAAAAAGATTGTAGCTGAATTTGACAAATTGAATGGATTACTTTAATAATCAAGTTGACTATATATCCACGAATGATTATACGATGTCCTTTTTCTTCGTGGCAAGGTCACCTCATCACTACCTCGTCACGTGGTCTTACCGCAAACCCCCCCCCCCCCCCCCCACCGCGGTGGAAAGCGATATTCTTACAAACAACATCTAATTTACACCTCTTTAATAATCAGAGAGGGTGGAATATTCAGAACTTTAGCGCGAGAGTTATCTCTCTACCTTTCTCTTTCCGTTGGGAAACTCGCTATGATGGATAAGGCAATTTAAATTGAAGTGATATTGGTTTAGAATTACAAGGCATGAGACGAGTTGTATAATTGTAGGCCATTATGAAAAATCCATGTCATATTGACAATGACAGACGAGCTTCATGAAAATAATCGATATTACTTCAATTCAGATCTTACCCCTTTTCCAGGCAAAATTACTGTAGTCTATATACAGAGAGATACATAAGAACAGTCATCTATCAAACAAATAGATATGATATATTGACTCAGTATCAAATATTTATTTAAAGCGCCATATCAATATTGCAATCTTAATTATAATCAAACATTTGTTTTAGAAGTAAAACAATATGCCGTCACAGTGTATGGATTAAAGCCGCCAGCGTATATATGCATATTGGAAGCATGTGGCAAAAGCAAGTCAATATCATTATGCATATCCAGAGCAAATCAGATATCTGTTTTTAATCGAAACTCTTGGCCTAGATATAGTTTACCATAATTGAATCACATGAAATGGGATAAACTACTAGTATATATAGAATAACATTTGGATATAATGAATACTTGCATGTGTGCATGATTTGGTCATGTATGCTACATGTATGTGTGCATGTAAGTATGAGTGTCGTTCTATCTCTTCCAATGTGAAGGTCGATGTAATGTGTACGTATTGTGATTTGATATGTACACTGAATAATGTGTGAACATTTCAAGTAAAATGGATGTTATTTGGACGAGTAATGAGCGAAAATGCAAAGTGATGTTCACCTACTCATTGCATTGACTTTTTTACACGTTTATGACTATCCAGTGGATAGTGTTCAAAATCCGCACACTTTAATCATAAATATCTTTGCAACGAAATGTAAATTCGAAAAACCGAAACATGTCCCTTGCTTAAAAACCGAAACATGTCCTTGCTTCTTGTGTTGATACGAATACAATAGGAGAACTTCTACAGTTTCAAGTAAGTTTTGAAGATTTTGACAATGTTACTAAGTCCCTTTAACCAATACATGTGTCCCTTTAATAGCCCACTGCACATCCGATCCGATCATATCCGACGAACGATTTAGGATCTGATCTAAACTACATGCTCTACATGTTCACGTTTGCTTTAGTTCAGATACGCGGATGTTAGTCGGATCGGCATTGGACTATCATGTGTGCGGTGGGCTTTAACAAGATAGTTGGGTATAATATATTACAATAACAACAAGGTTGCCATTTGGGTGGTCAGTGTGCAACAGAGAATATCGTTATTAGTTTCATCTATGAAATTTGAAAATGGTGATAATTTGGCGTGCACTGCCAAAATGTATGTCAATTTATTTAATTACAAGTTACGTAAGCAACGTTGAACAGATCCAGTGTTCATGCAGGTCGCATGAAGCAAAACAAAATATATTTGGAGCAACACTTGTTTCATAAACAAAATATTTGATAAATCGTCGATCAGATCATTCGAGACATCTGTGACAACCATAATACCTATGTTTACAAACCGAGTACATTTCCAACAAAATATGTTTGCTTTTTTTTTTGGCCAAATTTGCTATTTATATACCTCGTGTCGCGGTAAAGTGACGTACTGACCCCGAAAGTTTCGCCCAATACGTATTAACTTTACAGACAGACCGTGAAATGTGGTCAATGCGGTAATGTTCACAGTCAGGTTACAAAATGTCGTCATGCGCCCTTCGAAAGGTCGTCAACATCATTACGACAAATGTTTATAGCGCCGAAGACCTTTACCGTAATGATAATAACATACCGCATCCCTCGTTATTGTC
Source organism: Echinarachnius parma (assembly GCA_037951105.1). Taxonomy (NCBI): domain Eukaryota; kingdom Metazoa; phylum Echinodermata; class Echinoidea; order Clypeasteroida; family Echinarachniidae; genus Echinarachnius; species Echinarachnius parma. The sequence continues at coordinate 2,926 of JBAMJV010012280.1, read as the reverse complement.
AAAACACGTGGCGAATCCAATGTTCCCATGAACTTGATGAACACAGCGAAATGACATACAAATATTGCTGCTAACTGACTGAATATAAGACCGATTGGGGGCGCGAATCATTGGGGCCACACTCCATGCATCTCTTCGTTTTTATAAAGCATTTCCTCCTTATGCCTCTTTATTGGTTTTGTCAAATTATTGCCCCCCCCCCCCCCCCGCCAACTCTCTGCATCACTTTGTTTTTTTATAAAGGATTGTCTTCTGTTATTATGCGTATTTATTGTTTTGTCAATTTATTGCCCCAACCCCACTCCATGCATATCTTTTCTTCTTTTTTCACAAAGGATTTGCTCCTTATGTTTGTAAAGTAGTATGCCACTGTAATGTTAGCTTAAAATATAAATCGGCATTTCCTCTTCTGAAGGCCTTGTACAAATGGCTTCCGGCACACTGGTGGAGAGGGAAGAGTCAGTGGCCTTTGCGCAGTGTCAGCGGCCTCCGTACAGTGGCAATGGCCTGTACAAGTTCACTTTCATATTAAACCAAACAAATGGTATGGGTAGCGTGATATAGTATATGTCCCGGGTTTATTTATGAGGGGCGGTTCAAGAGGCGTAAGAGGGGGAAACGGAAACCCTCTCCATCTGCAATGGTATATTCAGCCCCCCCCCTCCCCCCACCCAGTGCACTGCTGTCTCTTATGTAGGGTTAAAGATAGGAAAGAACAGTCCGATCTTTCGCTCATGCTAACGCCCCACCCCGCCCCCCCCCCCCCCCCCGCGAATAAACCCAAATCCCCATCCCCCGCTCTCCAGCTGAAACACCTGTGTGTATTTGGTTTGGCCTGAGCCCTTTACCGTATGCATCATACATAATAAACTGCATTGCCTTCTTTAATTGACGTCGTACCAACTGTTTGTTCGAATGAGAATTATGATTGTGTATCTTCGGTAGATATGAAACTCGTGTCATTCTAAGAATCCATCAACAGGTGTAATAATTAAAAAAACGCAACAAATGTTATCCCACTTTTGATAATTATTAATTATTACAATGATAGGGTGTTTCCATTTTCTTCATCTTTTTCATTCTTATTAGTATTAGTAGTAGTAGAAGTAGTAGTAGTAGTATAGTAGTAGTAGTAGTAGTAGTAGTAGTAGTAGCAGTAGTAGTAGTAGTAGTAGTAGTAGTAGTAGTAGTAGTAGTAGTAGTAGAAGTAGTAGTAGTAGTAGTAGTATTGTTGCTATCATGGAAATATAATGTACCCTCCCCTTCCCATTCCGTCTGTTTTACCAATATCTACGCCACATCTTCATCTTTTCATTCTTATTAGTATTAGTAGTAGTAGAAGTAGTAGTAGTAGTATAGTAGTAAGTAGTAGTAGTAGTAGTAGTAGTAGCAGTAGTAGTAGTAGTAGTAGTAGTAGTAGTAGTAGTAGTAGTAGTAGTAGTAGAAGTAGTAGTAGTAGTAGTAGTATTGTTGCTATCATGGAAATATAATGTACCCTCCCCTTCCCATTCCGTCTGTTTTACCAATATCTACGCCACAGGCATCGATGGGATTCCCATTTATACCCCAATTTCTTTAGCATCGCTATCATGTCTGCTTCATAGTTTACATCCACTCTGTAAAAGTCCACCTTCAATGACAATCGGTCTACATTCATTAAGGTCAACCATTATCGCAATTCCGCATCCTGCTTGTTACAGCAAAGAATGTTTCGAAAGAGAAATCTATCTAGGTCGCATAGCACACCATTAACAAGCCGGTAAATTACGCGTTGTATTTGTATTACTGTACAAAGCGACGAGTAGCGATTTGTTAAAATGCGCCTCGTGATTGTTATTCTTTGATCTGCCTTTTGTTGGTGGACCATCCATTTACCAAATCGACCCCCCATCCCTAAACCAACCCACACCTCCAACCGGAAAGACAAACTGAAACGTGTTCGTAGCGACCTTTCATCGAAGGATTCAAACAAGCAACGTGAGAGCAAACACTGTCGTCGCATCCTTGAAGTAGGTCGATTGTCACTTCTTGCCAGATATATCGAGGAGAGTATGTTGACACCCATTCAGATCGCCCCTGCTTGTCCTTGGGCTTTTAGTCCCAACTGAATTCCAAATCAAATGAGGTCTGGAGTTGTTGCTCGAGTACTTGGGCAAACACAGTGTATCAACATACATCCCTTTCCTCCTCTTGCGCCCTACCGGTATGACGTCCTTTGAAAAAAATGTGTTAACAAGCGTGTCGCCTTTCCGCTTGATCACCTCACGCAAACCAAATATTCGTTCTGGGTGGCACGACCTAGTAGTGGGCGACATGTCTCTAGACATAACACGTCACGTGACGAATAATATACACGCATAATGAAATTATGTCAAGGTGAGCGTTACCTTTACGTCCGCAACATTTATTGTACCTGTGTTTGGTATCAGTTTCGCCCGAGACATTTTCTAACTTGCGTATACTTTTATGACTAGCCTAATGGTGAACCTTGTAGTCAGGCGCGCCGGAAGCAGTTTTGGATTGGGGGGGGGGGGGGGGGGGCAAAGACCTAAAGGGGCTCACGATTTTTTGGTGTAGGGGCTCATTTGTGTAGGGGCGCAACCACACTCACATGGTTGCCAGAGGTGAGAGTGAGACATTGCGAGGGAGCGAAGCGACCAAACCCAAGAGAGCGAAGTGATTGAACGGGGGGAGGGTGTGGGAGAGGGGTGTCCCCCCTCCCACGGTAGGGAGCTTTTGCATTTTTTGACTTGAAATTGTGCAATCTGGTGCATACCTAGATAGGAAATTCGGGCTTCAGATTAACTGTATCTGGGAAAGCGTGTTATGATTACTGTAATGTTATAATCAAACGTTATTATTCAGTCCATAGAGGACATGTGCATTGCATGCACACAACACACTGTAGGCATACGGGTACGGTATG
>JBAMJV010012279.1:0-22500 GCA_037951105.1 Echinarachnius parma | reverse complement strand
ACATTGAGACGGAAGAAGAAGCATTAGCTGAGAGAGATGACTCAGAAGACCCCACCCTAAGGAAATCCTTCACCCAGAGAAGTGGAAATGGACCCCACCCTTCCCATTCCTCACTCCCACGCTACAAGCAGACGTTGCTGCAGTACTACCTGAGGAGAAGCACACACAACCCAGTGTGTGTGGTCTTTACTGAAACAGGTACCCTCTCCCCACACTTTGTAAATGGTCATACCACAGTATGACCATTTACATGCCCGACACGCAATAAAATCATCGCGGCAACCAGTGTATACTTAATGCATGGGTGCCGTGCGTTCCTTACTAGGAACTCGGGCATTATCAATGCAATGCAGGCCGCACAATACAGTATTGTAATGTGTGTATGTGTGCTTTTCCCCACCCCTGCAGGCATGGAGCTAGTTGTGCTATGATTTAAAATGAATGAATCTCTCTCTCATACTGTTCCCATTTAGTTTTGAATGGCTTGCCTGGCAAGGATACCCCTTTTCCACTTTTTCAAAACAAATGACAACAGTATGGGATTAGCCTTCATTTTCAATCTTAAAGGGACTTAGTAACATTGTCCAAATCCTCAAAATAAAATTGTAATTCTAGCGGTTCCTTTATACCTTGTTGTATTCCTATTAACAATAAAATCATGGGACAGCTTTCGGTTTTTCAAATTTCCCTTTCATTACAAAGATATGTATGATTGAAGTATTTAGATAAGAAAATCTCCGGGCGAGATTTTCATCCCTGTACAATGTGAATGCAGTGAGTTGGTGAATATCACCCAATATCACTTTGCATTTTCGCTCATTACTTGGCCATACATTGTCCATTTGACCTGAAATTTTCACACAATACCCTGAGGACATATGAGATAACAACAGTATACATTGCATCAACCATTCATCAGTTTTTGCACATCTCAACAAAGTTACTAGATCCCTTTAATATCACTGCAAAATTTGGCGAAACTGAAAAAAAAATAATATAAATATAGGCTTAATAAAAAGATAAGTGCAACAGTTTTAGTTCTATTGTTTTCCACAAATATTAAGTAACTTCATGAAAACAAAAATGTATGTTTTAAATCTGATGTCACATTGGGGCTAGGCACACAGTTTTGTGACTTAGTAAAATAAACCTGAACCTTGAACTTTAAACAATGTAATTTAAAAATCTTAAAATCACATCCATGAAGCAAATTGCCTTTTTGCCTAAATGACTGTGTACTATATATATAATTTCAAAATCCTCAGCAACGTAACATTTTGCAAAATTCTTTAGATGCAGTAACAGTACTGGAGGAGAGGACAGCGAGATTATGGACACAACTTTCAACACTGGACACTTTCAGCCAATGGCAGCTAGGTGTATACACCACAAACCTTGGTGTAAGTATTACATTATTAGCTCTTCCAATGTGGATGATCATTGTAGATTTTGTTGTTGTTGTTATGTTAAATATAATGGCAATCAGTTTCCACCATATACTACAGATATGGCTAGAATTCACAAAATAAATCATGGTTTAATTATTTAAACAACACTCACAAATAACCCTGTGATATATGAAAGTGGTTACTTTTAATAATCTATTCTATCAGCAACTGTAGGAATATGTGTCTCCAATTTTATTTTAATTCATACTTTATAATCATAACTACAACTATGTGTACACATGCTTTTTTTTTTTTTTTTTTTTGGGGGGGGGGGGGGGGAGATATTTTCTAGCAATTGATACATTCTCCTATGTCTGAATATTTTGTCATTCAGCAAGACAATTAATCCACAATTGCTGCTCTCTACCCGGGTGTATAAATGGGTACCATGGTCGGGTGTTAATTAGCCTTAGCGCCATCATCAGTGGCAACTCGGCAAGTATGCTCCCCGGGGAGTTGAGAAAGTATGCAATATCATTGTGTGGGTTTGAAATGTACCTGATGACTATGGGTAATAATAATTAAATAATTATTTAAGCGCAGTAGAGTATATATTTATAGTAGCTGCGCTTTATAAATGTTCTTATTATTATTATTCATTATTATTTTTTATATTTTTAGCCATTGAAAGGGTTCCCGCTGCCTGAGGATCAGCCTTCCCTGAGATGCCATGTTGGGACAGCCATACCTGAAGATTTCTTGGGGAAACCAACCCTCAAAAGATTGCTGAAATGGTTCAAGCTCTTGGTAAGATTTTGTTTAAATATTAACATTAAAGTCTGGATGAATTCTTCGGGATTCAATGCATAAAGAAAGACAAAGTTATAGGCTAAAACAATCACATTCTTTCACTTAGTTGGGATAACCATACCTGAAGAGTGCCGGTGCAAGCCAACCCTCAAAAGGTTGCTGAAATGGTTCAAGCTCTTGGTAAGATTTTGTTTTGATTAAGATTTAAGATTGAATAAATTCTGAAGGATTCAGTGCATATAGAAAGTAAAAGTTAAAGGCTGAAATTATCACATTCTTTCACTTAGTTGGGACAGCCATACCTGAAGATTTCCAGGGTAAACCCACCCTCAAAAGATTGCTGAAATGGTTCAAGCTCTTGGTAAGATTTTTAAGGCATTCCCATATAGTTTGTAAAGTCTGAACTAATTCTCAGGGATTCCATGTGTGTACAAGATGAAAGTAAAGGTTAATGACTAAACTCAGTCACACTCTTTCACTATTTGGGATAACCATACCTGAAGATTTGCAGGGGAAACCCACTCTCAAACAATTTCTGAAATGAATCAAGCTGTTGGTAAGATTTTGTATGCATTCCTGTAAATGGTTTTGTTGTATAGTGATTTAAGTCTGGATGAATTCTAAGGGAATTGATGCACACAGAAAGTAAAGGATAAATGCTAAAACATTCACACTCTTTCACTTGTTGGGATAGCTCAAACTGAAGAATTCCATGGAAAACCCACCCTCAAAAGGTTGCTGAAATGGTTCAAGCTCTTGGTAAGAATTGTGAAGAAATATTCCCATGGTGCATTTTTGTAAATAAAGACTTGATGAATAATAAGTCGGTGATTCCATTCATATAGTAAAGTAAACGTTAAAGGCTAAAAGCAATCACACTCTTTCACTTGCCATATTAGTTTTGTTTGTATTAAGACTGCAGTAGGGATGAACTCTCAGGGATTCCTTGCATGCAGTAAGTAAAGTTAAAATGATACAGTAACTTTGTCAAATTGATTAAAATTACTTGGAGCTTTCACACTTCTTTTGTACCTTATTAGAGAAGATTGACATGGGTTTGGATTTTTCCAATTTCTATGTAATTATGGATATATTTAAGATTGACTTTGAAAGTGTCTATAGACGCTTTCGGCGGTAGTCAAGATGCATCTGAATTCAGATACTCAATTGCCCATAGTATCCCAAATGGACGCTTCACGCGAACGATCGGAATAAAATCAGACATTGATTTTTCTCTGTTTTCACTAGGTAAACATTATTTTTTTTGTATCAAAATCTCACATATCGTTCTCCAGAATCTTACAATGAAATTGGTATATGGTTGAAGTCTCATATATTACTTTTCGGGCAAATATAAGATAATGAATCACTTTAAAAGTCTAAAATTAATAACGTTCTTTCATTTTGTATGCCATACCCTGATTTATCCCAGAGACACCATCTTTCAATAACATTCTAAAGTGGTTTGCTCTTTTGATACTATTTGTTAGTTATCAAAGGAAATGTCGGGATTGGCAAGGAATAAAACACAAACCTGAAAGTGTAAGGGATAACTGGAAGTGATATTTTTTTCCTCACTAATTTATTGTACAGAGTAACTAGTTTACAAATTATCTTTGTTTTCAGAGTTCCATTCTAGTTTATAATAATAATATTATTATTAGTTTATAAAGAGTATAAGATTTTTTTGTATAGATTTATATTTTGCTGTTTTCCCTTTCAGAGTCACAAGTTTCGTGAGCGTATCCGTGACGCCAATGTGAACCTGCTGAAGGAAGCGGTCTCTGATGAGAGCAAGCTGACCGTTCTTGCCTTTCCCGGGGAAGAGCTGCACTATGATGTGGAATGGATGCTACTTGATGTAAGCACCAGTTCAGTGGTTTGTATTGTATGACATGTATGCACATCATATCAATCTAAGTCAATGTGAGCAAGCCAGGCCAGGGCCGCATTACACAGAGTTTTACAAATAATCTTACAATCTTACATACTAGAGTTAGTTATGTTCTATTCATAATTTGTGGCTTTTTTTTCCTTCTTTTTTTGGGTACATTTTCAGATATCTCATCATTGCAATATTTTGTTCAATTCAAAAGTCAAATGATCACGTTGACAATGGTAAATTCTGCAAAGCTATAAAATATAAGTAAACTGAAGGAAATGCAACAATTACACGATACTGAGTAAAGCTGGAAAAGCAGAAAAAATGTGCATAAAGCATAGCTCATTCAACTACACGAGCAAAACAGTTGTCTATAGTTTAATGATCAATCCAACTGAACACTGCCAGTTTTTATTAAGTGGGTAGGGGCAAATTCCTCAAAAGGAACCAACTTTATAGTATTTCATATACACTATGATAGTACAAATAAAGATTCAATAAACTGGAAGGTTTATTGGTTCATAATCTGTACTACCGTATTTGTCTGTGTATATACCGCGCCCTCAAATTTGGGTTGTCTTTTTTCTTTTCCTGCACATAAACTAGCTCATTGTATTAACGGCACCCCCCCCCCCCCCCCTTTTGTGGGTTCTTCTATCATGAAAAAGGTGCGGTTAATACACCAGGGGGGGGGGTTTCACAAAGATCATAAGTTGAACTTAACTCTAAGTTGGACTTAAAAAGTATGGTAAGCCATTTGAAGCCTTGGAACAAAATATATTAAAAAGCAAAAATGCAAGTATTTTACACTTTTCATAAAATGTTACATGAAGAACATGAAATATCTTTTATTAATTATAATAGAAAATATTTATCTATTGAAACAACATTTAATGAAGGAATTTTTTATAATTTATTTTCAAAGAAACTAACAGCTTTCCATACTTTTTAAGTCCAACTTAGAGTTAAGATCAACTTAGGATCTTTGTGAAACACCCCCAGTAAATACAGTATTGAATCTTCTTCGACTGGTTTACTAATTTTGATCAGCTATACAGTATAATAATACAGGCTGTATTAATTCCTCCATTTCCCCTTTGCAGATCAGAGCAGCGCATCCCAAGGAATTGGAGCTGTTTGTTGTCCATCCGGGAGCCAGCAACGAGGATGCCTTCAAGCACAGATTCAGCATCAACGTTGAACCCACCATTCTAGTGCTCAAGAAAGGAGGTACCTAATGTCTTTATTTGTAACCCCTTCAAGACTGGGCCCAAACATACTGGGACTGGGTCTATGGAAAATGTGTCTTATACCAAGATCAGTTAGTCTTCATTGGGGTAACCATTTGGGTGCCACGGTTGACTCAAGTCAGAATGATCAGATCTATTGATTTGATTCCAAATGGACCCAAGATATAAGTGTAGAATTAATTGTATGGGTAGTTGACTTCTTGTCAATCTGAAAATCCTGGCAGGCATTACTCTACAAACTTTTCAGCCATAAAACAATTTTTTAATGGAAAGCAGTTTTAAGCCTTTTTTCACTTAGGCTACACAGATGGGATTCTATTTTTATTGAATCGTATGGCAGGCAGAGGTGTGAAGAGCCATTTAACACCAGACGGAGATGGATTTTGAATGATATAAAAAAAATGTTCACACTTCTTATTTATGTAGGTGAGCCTCTTAAAGGGTAAGATAGATGTTTGAAGCGCTGTTAAACACCTTGTCTTACAGAGATGGGCATTGCTGTATGAGCTTTTGATCTATTGATCTATTGATCTATCATTGCAAGGCAAGGCAGCTCAAATAAAACCACAGTAATAATATCACAGTTAGTTAAATGCACCTCAGAATAGACTTTTCATTAATGTCGCAATATAAATACCAGACTACTATTATTATTAAAGAACTTTTCTGAAAACGAGGGTGTACACATTTTGTCTCTCACATAGATAAGCGGTTGAGGGCATGGCAGAGGTTTGAAGAGCCGTTCGCCACCAGGCAGCATGTGGAGCCGTTCATCATAGCTCAGACGTCAGCGGCCACACCAATCACAGTGGTAAGCAGAATTCACCTTATCGTCTTTAGCCTGCAATGCACAGGGATGGCAACAGTCGAACCTGTACTAGCTATTAAACCAGCCTATAGCAGACCTCCCTGATTACGCTGGAGTCCCCTGACAATTTACAGATCTTTCCACATTCTGAAGAAAAAAAACCAATATAAACAATCTCCCTTATTAACGAAAGACTCTTTCAAATTGTGGTGCATTGTATTTCATAACTATCTCCCTGATTGCTGTATGAAATCTCACCAAATTAGACATGTAATTGTTGGCTGTTTTGCTAAAGTAGCTACCAAAAAGACAAAGAATGTTATGGAACATTATGCAATTTTCCATGGAATTCAGACGGCGAAGAATGTAATTTTAAAAAGATAAAAAAACAATTTTGTTTACATACACCTAACTACGTAGCGTAAGTTCTCATCAAACCTAAGTAATTCCAGACACAGGAGTAATGGGTAACTGGTAGGGTGAGGCATTAATTCTCCTTAGTGGCTGCTCACTGGCTGTATGCTCCCTTGTGAGTTGAAATTGTGTACTATAATGTGTTGGCTTGAATTGTATTAGCTGACCAGGGGTTATAATAGTCCTATTTCTACAGCGCTTAGTAAATTGTTGTATTTAGTGCTATATAAATAAGTTATCATTTAGAAACATTTCACTAATTTCCATTGTACTTATATATTGTTCAGCATAATTTCCAGAGGGAGGTACTGATGGGCTCTTCTGGGCTGTTCCTGGTGTGTTTCTACTCTCACTGGGCCGATGGCGCTGTCGCCTACTTAGAGACCTTCGTGAAGTCCATGGAGGTGTTCTCAGATCACGGAGCGCAGATTAGATTTGGGACGGTAGACGTTGAAATTGAGACAGAAAGTAAGTCTTCATTTCTCATTTTAAAGTTTCCTTGAACTTTTAATTTTCAAATCAAACATATATTTTGATGTAGAAGTTGGGATGAAAATTGTGCCCTTATATGAATATTTTATTCAACTTTTCATTTAAAAATATTTATTTTAAATCTAAATGTTCAGGTTGAAATGAGATATGAACCCACCTTTCAAGTTGTATTACATTTGCATTGAAACTTACCCCAACCATTTACCTAAATATTTGTCAAAAGACTTTGATCCTTAAATTTTCATCTGGAAGTTAGGGTGAAAATGATGCCCGTATTTGAATGTTTTCTTCAACTTTTCATTTTCAAATACATTTGACATACACAATTTGTGGGCAAATTGCAATAACTTAACAGGGATTCCAATTTTTTTGGCAAAAGCCTGAATTCAGACCCTGGCTACCTAGCAGTTCAGGCTCGTTCTACCAGTAATTATTTTCTACACAAATCATGTATTGTAACTCAGTTTTCAGGCACTGGACTTATGGCCCTCTGACATTCCTGGGGGTGTATCACAAAGATACTTTGTTGTATTTAAAATTATGGTAGGCCATTTGGAGGCTTGGAATAAAACATATTCAAAAGCAGAAAATGCAATTATTTGAGACTTCTAACAAATAAAAAAAAACATTGATAACTTCAAGGCTCCTTGATAATAACAAATCTATTTTTTCTCTCAAAATGTATGCCTTTGAAAAATAACTGTTTCAACAACTTTACAAAAAACTAACGGCTAGTTAGGTCCAACTTAGAGTTACGTTCAACTTTGAATCTTTGTGAAACACCCCCTGAAATTGTTTTTGAAAATGTGATGTTATTGTGTTTCTTCTCCCTACCAGTTGTTCCTCGTTGGCTGCATGCCTCTGGAGTCAAGGGGATGCCCTTCACTGTGTTATTTAAGAGAGAGCCAGGACAAGATGGAGGTAGGTGTTTAAAACTGCATTGTGAATAACATAACAATTTTTTAAATCATAAAAATAATAATAAGCACCATCCACTATTAAAGGGATTTAGTAACATTGTCCAAATCCTCAAAATCAAAATGGAATTCTAGCGGTTCCCTTGTTGTATTCGTATTAACAATAGAAGCATGGGACAGGTTTAGTTTTTTGTTTAGAATTTCCCTTTTAAAAAGATATTAATGATTGAAGTGTTCAGATGTTAAACTATCCACTCGATAGTCATAACTGTGTACAAAGTCAGTGCAATGAGTAAGTGAATATCACTTTTCATAAATTCCATTTAACTTGAAATATTCACACAATACCCAGTGGACATATCAGATAACAATATACATTTTTATACATTTTAAATTTAATAAATGCATCCCCCTTTTCATTTTAATGCAGGAAAAAGCCTGAAACAGATAGCCATGCCTGAAGGGCTGCCCACCCCTACAGCCATTGGACTATTCCTGACATCCAACAATATCACATTGCAAGACAGCAAGGGGGATCCACTGCATTATGCCATATGGGTAACAGCGCAAGATTTGGAGGTGAGATAGAATTGGAAATAAAATGTCAAACCAGGAAAATTATGATAATGCAATATTATAAAAGATTTATTGATACCTTCATGTGCTGTAAGAAAGAGAACCCTAGGAGGAAAAGGAAAATAACGATAAAAGGAAAAAAGGAATGATTGAAGATGTTGCTAGGTCTTTTAAAATTGTTTTTAAAAATGCATAGATGGACGTTGAACTGCTTTGATCACTTATATACACATCAAAAGTCATAATTCTTGATATTCAATATTATATCCCTCATAAGATCGTTTTACCATTGTATTTGACAAATGATAGTTTTGGACAACACGCGCAATCCCCGCGCAATCACGTGACCGGGCTTGATGGCAAAAACTAACACTAAAAGTTCGTTACGCGTTCGTCCCATAGATCATGTGTTTTAACAAAATGCACACGCGATCAAATTTGTGCAGTACTCTATGGCGCACACGTTCTAGTCACGTGATTGACATTGCTGGTAAAAACTAACACCCTAGGAAGAAGAACGCCAAGACAGCCAATAAGCACATCCGTGGGAGCGCTAGCACGCATTCATCGCGTATGTGCGCAACTGCCAGCGCGTTGGTGCGCACTCAGTTTTGCGTCTTTGTGATTGTATGCGCAAAATAACAATGACTTTAAGCGTATTAGATGCGCCGTGGTTCTGGAGGCTCATACTGGCTTCATTAATGTCGATTGATTTTTATATCAAAATTTACAAGCGATTTTATGAAATATTAAAGAGATTTTCACTTATTTTGCTATAGCTGAACACATATTGATGAGTGATATAAAACAACTAACGAATGTGCTTGATTGTGATAGGCAATCTATTACCTCGGTGGGCTCAAAATGACTATTACCCTCAGCTACGCTTCGGGTAATAATCATTTTGAGCCCACCTCGGTAATAGATTTGACTATCACAAGAAGCCCATTCGTTAGTTGTATAATATCACATTGTAAGATGGCAAAGGAGGTCCGCTGCATTATGCCATGTGGGTAACAGCGCAATATTCAAAGGCGAGATAGATTTGTAATACTATGTGGAACTAGAAGAAGCTAGAATTAGTATGTTATACAGAGCTCTAAGATGTCTACAATTAGTTTGCATAGATTGATGGTTTTAACATTTGTACTTTGTGGATGGAGGGGCTTCCAGACTACCCAAACAAATCTATCCTACCACATGAGATGAAAATCATGAAATGGATGAAATTAGGAAACTAGAATAGTTGATCATTTAAGATCAAATAAGAAATGGGTATTAGTTAGTAGGTCATATATATACATCTATGACATTATCAGTGAATGTATACAAGAGTAAACTTAGCTTTGTAATGTTTTTTTCTCCCCGTAGGTTTCAATGGGAGTGTCCAGCCTCATATCCCCAGTGTGTATCACGGGAGTTAATACTTCATTGGAGGGGGAGTTGTCTTTGTGGACGGAGGGACTTCCAGCCTACCAAAAAGACTTTCCTGCCTCAAGAGATGCAGAGGATGTAATTGAGATTCAAGATGGAGGAATTATCGACGGTGAACTTGAACAAGATTTGGCTAAGCAGGTAAGTCATTGGTCTACATTTTTTGGTTTTGTTATCAAGACCTTCTTTCTACTGAGTTTAGAAATAGGATATTTGTCATCAGTTGGATAGTTTTATCTTGTAGAAAGGGTGTGTCATTGTCTACTACAAACCTTGGTAAGTCCAGGGTCCATATTTATAAAAACCTGGCTAGCTTAGTTTCATGTTAAGTTTTTTTTTATGATTGCGGTATAAATCTAACTTGGTTTACTTTTTGAAGGGACCTTAGAACTACTAACTTACAAGAGGGATACTATTTGGTTATCAGTTTGATAGCTCTTGTATAAAGGGTGTGTCATTAATAATTTGTCTACTAAAAACCCCGTTCCAGGATCCAGGGTCCATACTTATAAAACCTGGCTAGCTTAGTTTCATGTTAAGTCTATTTTGGATGATTGGGGTTTGTTTCTAACTTGAGGTCTGTTCAGTTGCCTACTTTGATCAACTTTATGATAACTAGGGCTCATACCGCTATTCATATTTGGTGACTTAAAAGAAGACCAGTTACTGACATGGATCTATCATTCCAAATAAACTTAGCATGGAACTAGTCTGTAAGGGACTCATGAATAAGGGACCTTGATAACCATGAGACTGCACCTTCAATGAGAGACCAGGGGGTGTTTCACAAAGATCCCAAGTCGAACTTAACACGAACTTGGACTTAACAATTATGGAAAGCCATTTGTAGCTTCGGAATGAAACATATTCAAGAGCCCAAATGCGAATATATGTGGAAACTTTCCACAGAATTTCACATCAATAACTTAAAGTCTCTTTGATAAAAAAATTTTAACAAAATTGTAGGCCTGGTAAAAGAACTTGTTTTAACAATTTTGCAAGGAAACTAATGGCTTTCCATAATTGTTAGGTCCAACTTAGTGTTAAGTGGATGTACCATGTTTATTAATAGTGTTAAACTTATTTTGATTAATATCTGTGTCACATTTCTCCCGTTTAAAAAAACTTAAACAGGCGTCTCATATAGGCAGCATCCCCCAGGTGACAGATGCAAATTGGTTCAACATGATCGAGCAGTCGCACGCAGACATGTCGGACAGGGACCTCAAGCATTTCGTGGATGCCCAGCGGTCATCGGCTCGAAAGGACATCCCCAAAACCAACCTGGTGTTCTTCATCCAGGAGGGCTGTGGCAGTTGCCAACGGCAACAAGCCACATTCGAGCGTGTAGCTTCTGCCGTTGAGTTCATTGGTAATTGATGCTTAGTGTGCCAGATATTTCGTCACAATGTAGTACAAACCCACAGTTTTGTTTAAAATGCGTGAAAGACATTACCCCATTCGTTTAAAAATACATAATCATAATGACTACAATTACAAGTAGTTTATTTTATCTTGAAGAGGCAATCTTCATCTAGGTTGGCTGTGGCAGTTGTCGACGGCAACAAGCCACATTCGAGCGTGTAGCAGCTGCTGTCGAGTTTATTGGTAATTAGGTCTTTGCTCTCCAAATTTACTTTCTAAAATTCTGTTCTTTACAAAAGGAAACTGACCAGAAATAAACTGAATAAATAAAATGAGCAGATAAAAATTGCTTGCTTGAAATAAAAACCCAAGATCTCTGAATTGCTTGACGGATGCTCAATTATCGAGCTACTATGGGGGTTCTTCCTGTGAAGTTAATTTTAAATATACTTTAAATAAACTTTGTAAAATTGTCAGAGGGCAAATTGTAAAACCATTAGTTTCGGAGGTGACATACCAGTAATCATACGGGTAAGTATGTCTAATGGTTTTATTGTGCAAACCAATATTTGCGTAAATTCTTTCATCCCCAGATGGAGGATCTGCGTACATCCTCAACTGCACTTCAGACCCTGCAACCTGCGCCAGGCTTGGTGTCAGGGGGTTCCCCACTGTTATCGCCTTCCGAACGTTCGGTCGTCACAGCAGCGAGCGGTGCCTGTCACCCGACCACCACCAACACACACTGCGTATGGACTATCACGGAGTCATGCAGGTATGTAAAGGTGGTTCTGATTGTTTGTTGTTTGGTTGTTTGGTTGTTTGGTCGTCATAGCAGCGAGCGGTGCCTGTCACCCGACCACCACCAACACACACTGCGTATGGACTTCCATGGAGTCATGCAGGTACTGAAAGGTTATTTAGATTCTCAAATCAGATGCGCGATGCCATCTTGGAAACGCTTTTGTGCAAGGTGCGAAACACAAACTGGCTCTGTGTTATGCAGTGCGCACAAACTAGCTTACCGTATTTGTCGGTGTATTACCCGCTCCGATGTATTAACCGCACCCCCAACTTTGGCCGTTTTTCCATGAAAAAAAAAAAATTTGATAGTATAATTCTTGATTTTTAGTCTGATGGTCAGCATTTTCTTAGGAAAGGTACCAAAAATAGCTTATCTATCAGAGAATTTTTGCCTATGAATTTCGTTTTATTTACTGAAGTCTCCGAAGTAAATAAAGAAAATTATCAGGCCTTCTTCACAGCAGAAGAATCTATAACTTCTGTTGAATTTGCCACACGGATCACTACACATGGGACTACATAAAACGTTAGACAACAAAACAAAGATTTCACCAATAAAACAATCAAAACGGAGATTTAAAAAAAACTGTACCTTAATGTTATTCCTTCTTTCTAGTTCAAATTATGTTGAATCTACTCTTGAAAAATGTTTCAGAAATAGTAAGTAATAATAGCGAGTAATACGGCATATGATCGCATACTACACATGTACGTAATACTGCACATGGATGAAACGATTCTCAAACGTTGACATCCAGTCCGCCCTCTATCGGTACTAAACTAATGCTCCGATACAGCACGCCATATCACTCGTACACTTTGCGTGAAGGTTATGGGTCTATTTTGTTACGCGAGATCCATCCGCCGGGAATTGGGGAAATCCCCGGCGGATGGATCTCGCGTAACAAAATAGACCCGATAACCTGCAAGCAAAGTATACGAGTGATATGGCGGGCTGTATTGGAGCATCGGCGGCCGGGGGTCGCGCGTGTCGGGAAAGAGAATCCCCGCCTGCTCGGCCAAGCGCCAGTCGCGCGGGTGCATGTTAGGATTCGTACTAAGATCGAAGCAATGATCGTGAATCTTCCAAGCCGCTTTCGCAGCAACAACGAGCAATATTTAGGAAGAGGTAAAAGAGAAACATAAAAGACACTGCATGACTTGTTTTGGGGGGAATATGCTTGTATTTTCCGTGCATCGTATGAGTATGAATGCCTTGCTGAGGTGGACTTTGGTCACTTGTGAATCTTATCTCCGTGTATTAACCGCATCGTATTAGGGCCCGGCGCTGGCTAGGCAATTTGCGTGTACAATTTTCCTATCTCCGTGTATTAACCGCTCCCCCCATTTTGGAGCTTTTTTTTGAGAAAAAAGGTGCGGGTAATACACCGCCAAATACGGTAGTTACAAATGGCAAACTGCTTTGTAGCTTTTTGGATAGTGCCCTCTACATCCCCAGCAGAGCTACCAACCATTCCTTTTTTGCCAGAATTATTCCTTTTTTTGCATGTAAAATCCCTTTGTCCCTAATTTTCAATCATATTGTATACATCATGAAATGTACAATATATACCATGATTTTCCTATTTCATGATAATTGGATATACACAGGATGCAGTCAAATTGTGTATTGAAGCAGAAACACTCATGACGACCTGTCTCGTTGAATACATCATTGCCTGTGCTACTTCACTTTAGACACCAAAGTTTCTATAATATTCATTGCGTATTGCAAATAAGTTTAATTCAGAAAAATTCCCTTTTTTTTGTTTGTTTCATATTCCTTTTTTTGCCATCTGGGTTCCTTTTTTCTGCTTTGCTAGGTTGGCAGCTCTGCCCCATGCACGACATCTAGGCATGTGAGCAAATTTTGTCAGGGGTGCTGAGAACTTTTGCCTGACTATCAATCTTCCCATTTTCACCATACTGTCATCCAAAAAGTGAACTCCCTTTTCCCCTTATATGAGAAGATTATGCCCCAAATTTTGTAAATTTTACCGGCAAGTCAGATCATTTTTGCTGGAAAGTTAGGTGGTTTTGCTTTAATATTACATGATTTTGCCTGACATGAGAGTTGATATTTGCATGCCTGCTTTTTGTCGAACCCACCGAGGTGGAGGGAGACTAAGGGATCCAAATTGCGTCCGTCTATCTGTCCTCCGTCCATCCTCCGTCCGTCCGTGACCCTTACAAAAATTTGAATAACTTTCCAACCCTGCATCTATTTGTCACCAAACTTGATTGGTAGATGCCCTATATTGGACTCCATGATATTCGGGGGTCAAAGGTCACATAAGTTGGTCAAAGGTCAAATGATGTCAAATGTGAAAGTTTATCTGCAAGACTCTATTACGGTTGATAGCTTTCCAACCCTGTATCTGTTTGCAACCAAACTTGATTGGTAGATGCCCTATATTGGCCTCCATGATATTATGGGGTCAAAGGTCACATAAGTAGGTCAAAGGTCAAATGAGGTCGAATGTGAAAGTTTACCTGCAAGACTCTTATTAGGGTTGATAGCTTTCCAACCCTGCATCCGTTTGTAACCAAACTTGATTGGTAGATGCCCTATATTGGCCTCCATGATATTCTGGGGTCACATAAGCAGGTCAAAGGTAAAATGTGAAAGTTTACCTGTGTGTGTTGGTTTGTTGCATGAATGCACACAAGGGGTGAGACACATTACGGCTATCGCCTTGTATTCTACATACTGTACATGTACATTTACTTTTTATCATGCCTTCTTCGAAAAAGACCATGGGGCATTAAAATCCATATGACTCGGGTTATTATATTTTCAATCAAAATGTATCCTTATTTCAATTTTTCCATCTGTTTGTGTTTTCCAGGAGAAGCTAATCTTGGAGTGGTTTTCAGAGATCGCAGTGCCCAGAGTTCAGATCAGATCTCAGCAGGAAATTAAACTCAAACAAGAGGTATTTGAGTGTTTTATTTTGTTTGTCATTCTTAATGTAGGCAATTAAACGTTAAGTCACTACAACTAATACCATTAGGCAGGCAGCTGGTGCTCTGAATTCTTCCATTTCGTGACCACCAAAAAGGGTGGGCACCAAAACAGCATGACAATTATGAAATAAATACAAAATTAATACTGTCACTTTTCACAAGCGTACTTCTTTTACGTTAGTTTGTAAATGAATTTAGAAGGGATAAAAGGGATGTTTCAATCGTGTGTAACCTCGTACGTATAAAGCCAATCAGATGCGCCGTACAAGCTTTACCGGACGATTTGTGATTGGTATTGACCATAGTAAACTTACACGTAGGAAAGTCGCGTACATGTACCGTTATGCATCGCTACCCTCGCACAACAATGGCAGCCTCTCTGGATGAGGAGTGCGGTCCGGTAAACAGTGGGAAAAAAGTGTTTTATGTGTATTTTCCCTGCCAAGAAATCCACTGTGGTACCCTTTTCTGATAAGACATGGTCACGTTTTTCACAATTTGTGAACAAATGGAAGGATTTAGAAGGGGACCAGACAGAAATTGCAAGACGCTACATCGCTTGTACCGATGGCGCTGTACCGAACCAGTACTTGATATATCGCAAATACCGCCTTTCATACCGCTGAACGAAGCGCACTAGTGTTAGTGTGCACTCAGCCGTGTGCCGAGAGAATGGGCGTGATCGTTCAATTGTATTGTGGGCAGGGAGTGCGGTTAAACTAGCAGTGACTATATGTAAAAATTGACAAAATTTGGCGCCCGACATGGTCTCATACACAGCGACCTAAAACAAAAACTACACTACCAAATTACTGTTCTTGGTGTGTGCAGTCCTCATCCGTAGAGGCTGCCATTGTTGTGCGAGGGTTGCGATGCATAATACGGTACATGTACGCGACTTTCCTACGTGTAAGTTTACTATGGTCGTTAGTGATTGGTCAATACCAATCACAAATAGTCCGGTAAAGCTTGTACGGCGCTACTAATTGGCTAATTATGAAAAATTAAAATCATGATAACTCATTAACGTACAAGAGTTGAGCTTGTGAAATAAAATATGTTGTTTAGAGGGTCATACTGCTTCATCATATGAAAGGAAACAAAATCCCTAGATGGTGGTCACGAAATCAAAGAAATAGACACATATAACTCGTATGGCCCGCTGTCTACATGGGATTAAGTTTTTTCAATGTTATTTAGAAAAATACATTTTTATGGTGATACACGTAGTTAGAAGGGTTTTTGATTTTAGAGCAAATTTTCAATAATTATTCATAATTTGCTATTATTGATAAAAAACAAAATAGACCTAAATTTGGTTTCTACAGGGTTCCCAAACTATAAACATGATTATCTCCAAACTAAAAAAAAGGACATAATGCCATTATCTTTTCAACAGATGGCATGTTGTAATCATATGTGACCGGCTATAGCAAAACCTGGCACTTGTCGGTGATTCATGTTTTGAAGAAATTGGCATTTTAAGTTTACACAATGTGTGTAAAAGACCTATGATTGTAAAATTGAAACAATCATATATTCGCCAATTATTGACCAATTTGTTAGAACAAAGCATGAAATGAAGGCTTGTGATGAGGCCTTTCTAATGGTATGAAAATCTACATTTTGATTTTTATCGACAAGTGCATGGTGTTGCTATAGCCGGTCACATATAGTACTTATTCAGTCAAACCTGTGTGTAGTGACCACTGAAGGGAAACAAGAAGTGCAATGGCCACTGAAGATAGGCAACCTTTATAGACAAGATTCCATAACATTGTTTTTCTCTGTAGGGGATCACATTTGGTGGCTTCTATAGAGAGATCACCACTAAGACAGGTTTGACTGTATTTTGTTTTTTTAATTCAGCAAACAGATGTCATAGTCCAAGCCACCATCTACCCACAATCCATTGCGGGCAGTTACCTTATAATGATTGTTTGATACACATATGCTTGTTTAATACACATTGATTAGAGTTTATAATATGTTCATTTATTGTTTAACACATGTTATGATTTAAAATGAATATATATATTGTATTTTTGTAATTCAGCTAACGGATGTCATAGTCCAAGCCACTATCTACCCACAATCCATTGCGGGGCAGTACCTGAGGTCGGTGGGCGGGGCAGAGAGCTGGTACCCTCTGGACTGCTTCCAGGTTGCGTGCGAGAGGCTCTATGGAAAGGCGACGTGCTACGCAGCGTACGGCGACAACATCAAAGCAGCGGACCGAAAGCGAACGGAGAAGGATCAGAGGCTGATCGTGAGCAAGGTATTAATGTCAAAGGTCAAAGTAAATTGAAGATTTATGAGTTTATTATTCATAGATGGGGGATAAATGTTATGGAAGAATTATTGTTGAACAGTATGTACATACTATTGGACCATCAATGATTGTGTTTGCTTTTTACATGTAATGGAGAAATCAACCACTCACATGCAAATATTATCCCTTGACAGTGGCTACAACAGAGTTCAATTTTCTCTTTGTTATAAAAGGTCGAGATGCTACGTCGGGATGGCATAACATCACGGGTCGTCACGAGTGGGCGGAGTTTGATCGCAGCCCTACAGGAGGAGGCGGAGTCACAGGTTCACAAATTCCACGCCCCTCACAAGTGAGTACATATATGAGCATACAATTATATATATAATTATGGTGGTTTTATTTTTTGTAGCATTCCTACTGGTAACTTTGAAGTTATACACAAAAAACATTTGTTGGATGGGTATAAGCACTTGCTTCAGGTGGAAAAGGGAGAATGCATGGTTCGGAGAAGCGATTCATAAATATATTCATACAAAATCTTTGATATTTTTATTAATAATTTTCTTGATAATGTTTGTATAAGCAGGCCATTATACACAACTGCCCCTTCAAGTACTGTTATAAAATGGGTAGAAGAATCCCTGCATTCTGATTGGTCAATTAGCATGTAAAAGTTTTTACTGATGCATTTTACTGATGCATGGCTCACTTTAGTTTGATTTTCGCATTTTTTGCGCCCATTTTATAAAACAAATGCGGCACAGGCATATTTCGTGGATCGGTAAGAATTGCCTGCACTCTTTTAACTTTGGAAATGGTCTAAAACCCACTCGCTGCGCTCGTGGTTAAACCATTCCACAGTTAAACTCGTGCATCCAATTCTTACCGATCCACTCAAGCCTGTGCATCATTTGTATAATAATCCACCTCTGGAATGAACAGTTTTACAATTAGTCGTCCGACAATTGTTATTTGGTACTTTTTCAAGATCATCGTGCTTGGGGATGCTAAATTTTGCCATTTTTAACCGGGCTAGTTTTTGCACACTGCATAACACTGAGTCAGTGTATATTTCGCACTGTGCTCAAGACGTTCGCAAGATGGCACCGCGCATCTGATTTATGAATCTGAACAAGTTAAAAAAATTAGATTTCCATATATAATATATATATATATATACTCTTCTTCTTTTTGTTGTTATGAAGATACAACTTGCGCTCTGGTCAGCGCTGCGAGGACAACCATGCAGCCTGCACCGACCTCATCACAGAGTTTGTCGAAGACCATAGCCGACTACCGGTCACTCACATCACAATGACGTCCTTCCATGCATATTCCAGGTATGTTTCAATCACTTTTTATGCCCCGGATATGTTTTAGAGTAGACTGTCTATTCCGATGGCCTTGGTCCAATGAGAGCAGATTCATAGATTCATAGTAAAGAAGCCTAAGAGCTTACCTTTAAGAGTTTTTTTACTGCTATTCATTGTAAGACTTTCACACCAATCCTAAAGGCCTTAAGCCCGGTGCAGACAGAGCCGACTCGACCCGATCTGACTGGATTCAATCAGGCTACAGGTGGGCCTGGTCGGTCTGATCCGTTTCATCGTGTTGAATTGGCCCCAAATAGCATCCGACTGTCTTTCGACTGGCAAAATGTGTGTCGCAAGGCACTGAAAACTGAGCCGATCCGAATGAAAACCAGTCGAATCGGGTCGAGTCGGCTCTGTCTGCAGAGGGCTTAACTTACAAGGATGTTGCTTTTTATTTGTCTATTTATCTATTTATCCCTTAAATTTCCAGTGTTTGGTTTGACACCAAGCACAAGGGTTTGGTGTTTCAGAGCGATCTGCCTTTTTTCATTGCCATGGCACACAGAGACCAGATGTAAAGGAGGGGGCTTATTCAGGAATGTTTCCCTGTTATTCGTTGTGAAATTTTGACACCAAGCACCATGACTTATTTTCTCCATCTTATTCTGTTTCCAATGTCCAGCGTTGGATTCGACACCAAGCACAAGGGTTCAGTGTTTCATAGCGGTCTGCCTGTTCTCATTGCCATGGCCCACAGAGACCAGATGGAGGAAGGGGCAGAATTCCAGCTGGTTAGTATGGTACCAGGAATAAATATTTGGGCAACACCACTGTCACAGACAGAGAATTTGTATGACTTTCCAATACATGAACCTGACTATTGTCGAACAAAATGTGTTGTGTCACAGACATTGCACTATTTGATAAAAGATGTATGGGAGAGCACATATTTCCGGCATAACTGAATAATGAAAAGAATAAATGTTCTTGAAATTGTAGTATGTATTGATCGTAATCACAGTGAAAGTTAGAAAGTAGTCAGGTTCATGTATTAGAAATGGTATTCATGGAGAATTCATGGAAATTCTTAGATTTGTAATGTCTACGATCCTGAAATTGCCTACTTATTTACAAAACGGAATGATGATGATATTATATCTTTCAACTTATATATGACAAAAGAATCATTCCCGTATCAGCTTGACATTGTAGGAAAATATGATACAAACAATCTCTTCTTAAGCTGTACTTCTAATTTGATTTTGGTACAGCGAAAACATTAATATTTTTATTTCGGGGGCTCCATTTTCAGGGGCTACTTTTCCAACTTTCGGGGGCTACAAATTTCCGGGCTCTTTTTTGAATTTCAGGGGCTACTAATAAGCTATAATGCTGTAAGTGATCATTTTATAAGCATTTGATTACAATCCAAACAGAAAAATCCCGAAAATCAAAAAAAAAAAATTTCGGGGGCGAATTTGGGCATTTCGGGGGCGAATTCGCCCGCGGCCCCCGTGTATTTTTTTCGCTGTTTTGGTATATCATGAATTCTCCATAGAAATGGCAGGAACGGGAATGATTTTCTCTGAATTGTTGTTTTGATCTAAGGCGATGCAGTCTGCAGTGTGTACATGGGTAGATGTTGACGAGTTCCCAAGATGGATGGCGAAACATGAAATAGTGATGAAGATGATGGTGATGGTGATGGTGTGATGATGATGATGATGATGATGATGACGATGATGATGATGATGATGATAGCAATAATGACGATGATGACAATGACAATGATGACGTTCATAATGATGACAACAAAGACGATGACAATGAAAATAACTTATCCAATGTATTATCCACTGTCATATGTTTCTCTGCATTCCAGGCCATGCAGTCTGCAGCTTATGATCTGTACCAAGATCTAGTGTTTACCTGGGTGGACGTGGATGAATTCCCAAGATGGGTGGCAAGGTTTGTCCCCTATTACTACCAGAAACACATTATCGGTGAGTTGCACAACAAACTCTATAGGAATTGCAGAATCTAGTAGGGAACAGGTTAAAAATGCAGGGTTTAAATTTAGAGTTGCCGTAGAATACTTTGGCCCCTAAAATTACATTACTGCCAATGATATTCTTTGTGATAAATCCCTCAATATGGCTGATGATATACAGAAAGACACATATATAGGGTTGCTGCAGCACCAGATTTGTAAGTGAAAATGTGTACATTTGTTCCCCAAACTAACTTTCATTGCGAAGTGATAGAAATAAAAACTTGAATTGTTATCCCCTTTCTGTTGGAGTGTTTTAATTTGATATGCCCTCCTTTGTCATTATCATCGACACATTATTTTAATTGAACCTTGTGAACTTTGTGTTTGACTGGGTTAGCTTTTTCCTTTATTTCTATTTTCATGCAGAGCCTACAAATGAAATGAGTAAATAATTCTATTAAATTATATTTCTTTACTGTGTTTTGTTTTTTAAATAGAGCATGAGGATGAAATCACAGATGACTACTTACCCTCCCTCATGGTCTTCCCCGCCTGTGCATCGTAAGACCCGACGATCATCGTCACGCTGCCTTCTACCCTCCAGCTCTCGAGTTCTCGCTTACGTCAAAGTTTGTAGGTAGGACTATTGGTGCGCAAGACATTGTGGGCTTTGCCCAAGAATTCCTTAGGAATCCAGATGCGCTGATGGTCGATACTGAACACTTCTAGCTTCATGAGGTCTGATTACCCACAATTTGTCATGGGGCCTTCTACACGTCAGCCCATGAGTTCTCACTTACATCAAAGTTTATAGGTGGGATAATTGGTGCGCAAGACATTGTGGGCTTTGCGCAAGAATATCTCAGGAATCCAGATGCGACGATGGTCGATACTGAACACTTCTGATTACCCACAATTGTCATGGTTGGTGCCTTCTATAGTTAGCCTGTGAGTTCTTGCTTACATCAAAGCTTATGGGTAGGACTATTGTATGTGCAAGACGTATTGGGCTTTGCACAAGGATTTCTTAGAAATTCAGATGCCATGGTGATTGATACCCAGCACTTGTAGATTTGTTTGTTATTCATAAGATCTTATAACCAATAATAATCATGCATGTTCTACCCACCTGCCCATGAGTTCTTGCTTACGTCAAAGATTATGGACAAGACTAATGGTTTACACGTCATCTTGGTGTTTTGTGCAAGAATTTCTTAGATGTGATAGTTATTGATAATGAACATTTCTATTTCTATTCTAGCTTTATATGATGACATAATAGGTGCTAATTTTTGTTAATTTTTCGCACATTTTTCTAAGTGGTTTATTGAATTCAATTTCAGTTATGTTTTGTCATTACTACCCTGAAATCTTTCAATCAGGAATAGTACTTTCCGTCCAAATTATCCAGAGCTGTGTTTAATTTCCTGTACAGTGTATAAATGTGATTGTGCGTCTGCGTAAGATTGACATGTTTTTTGTGTGTGTTCTCATGTTTGATTAACTGGTTAACTGGTACTAGTAATGTTTATGTTTTGATGTCTTGATTTTATTTATGGCAAAATATATAAAAAGAATAATCTACGTATAAGTTTTTGCATATATTTTCATTTTATAGAATAGAATATTATTATGTGCCTTATTTATTGTCCTGTGTGTATGTTTGTATAGTTGAGAATAGAACAGCATAGTGAAAGTGTTATGTTTATTTTCAATATTAACAATAGTTATCTTTTTGTTTCTTTGTCTGTGACTTTTTCCAAAATACTTTTTAAGTGCAAATGTACATTTGCAGTTTTCTAGTTTGATGAG